>CABFWB010001404.1:37012-141747 GCA_902151455.1 Timema bartmani
TTGACCCTTGTGGAAGACATTAAACTGTTTGAAATGCTCTTAGGTGGACAAAGATGCGCCTCTTTTCTCATTGATTCTATATCATTGTATATTATTTTATGCGTGTTCTTATGTGGAGTGGTGATAATACAATGTACATTATTCCGTTCAGAAATCTTACGAGTTTATAGAAATAGAGAGAAAGTCTGTGCGGTGTGCCGTACCATTTATTTTTTTTCTGCTGTAGTTTATAATCCTAGTTTTTAATAGCGAAAATGTACGATCTCGAGATTATAATGGATCTTGAAGTATCATGTGTCCCTAAACTCAAATAAGTGGTACGGTGCATCGCACAGACATCCCTGCTCCTTTATACAAAAAATATATTCACAATGACTCAAAACCCGTAATATATGGGAAATGAAAAGATATATTGTTGCAGAGACATAATGGAAAAAGAGCATCACTTTCCACCAAAGATTATGACACTTTTATAGAAACTTAGCAAAAAGGGAGCATCGCACAGCAGCGCACAAAGGGGACGTTAAATACCTCAAATAACTGGGAAAAAATACTGTGATGTAATACCTGACAGCTGATCTTTCAGCAAGACTTCAAAGACTCCAAAATACATGTCCTAGATTTATATTCGACCTCCGATCAAGTGAACATATTTCTTCATACTATAAGAGACTAACTTGGCTACGACTTAAAAGAGACGAACTCTACACTCGATGACCATCATAAAGACACTATTGACTTCCAACTCCCCACAATACCTCTCTTCATGTATACGCTCACTCAACTTTTATAACAATTTCAACACTCGTTCTCTAGAAAACTCAACATTGTTTAATCCTCCTCATAATTACAATCACTATTCAAATTCTTTCAATATTTCAGTTTCTCGTTCATTAAGTGCTCTAACCAACGATATAAATAAGTTATAACTGAATAGTTTTTAGGTAATCCTTGCAAATAATCTACGTGTGGCAGTTCAGTAGTGAGATTTAGGAATATGAGAAGTGACGACACCTTCTCTTGTGTGTTTTACACTTTCTAATAACTCTACCTTCCTAGCTTAGTTTAAATTTGGGATAACCTGGACGGGCAGTAAGACGCAGAAAAGAGGGGATAGAACCCACAGACGGATTGGTAATTACTTTATCATTCTATGGTATGGGTTCTTAACTGGGGGTGTCCATATACCTCTTCGGGAGGTGTGGGTACCAAACAGTGGGGGTATGGAACTCGATCTCTGAATAGTTAAAAGAAATCGTTGCTAGATTATAGTAAGCTATCACTATTATCAATATGGATTGTGTATTTGGGATTTGCCATTTTTCTATTAATAAATATATCATACTTTTAAGTTTCTTTCGACTGTTCTGTTCCAATACATGCATTTGTAAAGTAAATTCAATCTATTGACATTTATTTTAAAGTCATATTGGTACCCAACAGGACTGGAGATGACGAAGATTATTTCAACAGTCTGGCAAGAGGGCATGAGGAAACATTGTGAAATCTATTGGGGGTTCTGTAATCGTAAAAAGGTTAAGAACCCCTGACATATGGGTTGAGAGAGAGGTAGGTTTGCTCATAGGAAGTACAGCCGCATTAGCATGAGTATAGGATGTTAAGAGCTAAGTGAGAGATATTATGTTAAAAATAATTTCCGGTGCAACTATCCTAGAAATTCACCTGGACCTCTCAGTCATGGGCAGTCCAGTCAATTACAAATCTGGCGCTTTGACCCTCGTTATTACCAATTCAGGTTATAAAATGTGTAATACTTAATTTCTTGTACCGATCTAACAGTGTTTTTGAGATAGATTAACCACACTAAAATATCAGTGTAGTGTCGTAGAGAGTTGTCTTCGTAATCAGATCTTGTTAAAACTGTACCTCTGATATGTTCTAACCCCTTTGTTACTATTTGACTATAGGATCTGCTCTGATTGGAATATATTTTCACTCATTCTTGGTGATGGATGATGTGAAATCACAAGCTTAATTTGCACAGCATTGCTACACTCCTCAACACGCCTCTGGAAAGGATATATGTATATTATAATAATAGGGTTTGGCATGGGATCAAGAATATTGTGTGGTTTAGAGCGTTTGGAACTGTCAATTGGTCTGCAGGATGTTGGTGAGTTGAGGCAGTGACGCCTGCATTTAAATATACAAGATAGTGCAAGAAAAAGTGTAGTAAGACATTACACAACTTTCTGTGCACAGTACCATCCTTATAATAAGTTATACAACAGAGATCCAATCATAGGAAATAAATGGGGCCAAGGTTGGCCCGAATAACAAAAAACTCGAATAATACGGAGTAGTCCATTATTACAACAAGTTTATAAGACTTTCTCACGACCCCTGGCGTAGAAAAATTATTGTGAGCGTAAAAAATAGATATTTATAAATGGTATGTTATATATATTTATGGGCTCGATTACTGTGGCTATATATATTATTTATATGAATAGCCATGTAAATTTATTATACATACACACAAAGGTTTAATCAGATTTCCAGGTAAACAATTATACAGGTTGCAGGGTGTGACTACAAGTATTTATACGTACTTAACTTGTGATTGGTGGCGCCAAGATACGACAAAGTTGGCTCTGTATACAGTTGGGGCGGTTGGTTATTCATCTGTGTTTATCTTAGCACCGCATCTTACTTAATACTTATTCGAGTTATACGCGTATGTAACCTACTAATTACGCTAATTGTTTTAAGAATAAGGAAGTTTATATTTAAAGGAAGTGTACCCACATTTGCGTGGAGGAATATTGGAGAAACATTTAGAAAATACCACCTTCAATACACCCGACCGGGATTCAAACTACAACCTCTCCATTACTGGTCGTATAGTCTATTTCGAGATTGATGCCTTAGACCATACGGCCATGGAGAAGATCTTACTAAAAATTAACACATAATGCTAGCCTGTCAATGACAGGGATATCATGGTTTGAATCCCGGTCGGGTCTACTGAGGGTAGTTTTTCCAAAATGATGTTCCACCCTACTTCCACTTAAATGAGGGTATTCTTCCTCTAAATTAAAACCTCCTATTCCTAAACTCATTAGAGCAATTAGTGCATATGCGTATTGCCTAAAAAAGTAGTAAAACGTGGTGCAAAAAATACATAGTATAATTAATAATAATATTAAAAGTGCACATGATATAGTAATTCATCTATAAACACCTTAACTTATAATGTAAAAGGCTATTTTAATGAAAATTAATAGATTTACATTCAGTCTAGGCCCAATTTTTTTAAACTAAATATTAAGTTTGATGTGTTTTATTAGGGCTTAATTTATTTTTATATTTGACAAAAAAGATTATTAGAACTTTTTGATTATCTTTCTTGTACTAAGGGTATTATATCTTATTCTAATTTTGATGGTGATATTTTTTTAAGACAATTTTCAAAGTCATTTAGGCCATATATTTAAGATAATTCTTATGGGTTTTTAGGATAGCAAAACTTGGTTCCTAGTAATATCAAACAATGTGAACTGCCGTTCACTGTAACCTTTGTGCTGCTAATGTCTGCCAAGCTGACTTATATTTCCTTCCTCAAGAAGCCAACAGGTTGTTTGTTACGTAATAAGTTTGGCTTTTAGGAGGACAATGTTTAAGGTGGAATAAAGGAAACGTGAGTTAACAACCGTACTCATAGCAAGAGTTTATTAGGATAATTGAGTCTCGTAGATTATTGTGGGCACGACATGCAGTGCAAATAAGAGAATATACAACCATATTCAGAGCATTGACTGGCAAACCTAATGGTAAGAGACAATTAGGAAGACCTAGCCAGACACAGACGGGAGGGAGGATAATATTAGAGCGGACCTGAAAGAGATAGGGTGTAATGAGGTGGACTGGATAGAACACGCTCAGGATAGGGATAGGTGACCTACTTTGTAAGTGTGAAAGTGAACTTTAATGGTTCCTAATGCCATCAAGTTAATAAATTTAAATATATATATAGGCCTATATATTATGTAATCAATTTACTTTATGTCTTTAAGTCATGGTACCCATGGATTAGTTATTTATTATGCTTGACTAATAAATCTCTTAGAAATATAAGGATTTATTTTAAAAATCAGAAATATTCAAATCCAAGTTCAATCATATTTTCTTAATGTGATAAAAATAACTTACTTGTAAGAACCTAATGTTACTTCCATATTTACAAAATGTAAGTATTCATTAAAATTCATAGTTGATTCCTCGCTTGAAGCTCAAAATGTAAAACCTCTTGACGGAGGATAGGTTTTAAACAGGAAACATAATAATTTGGAGTCTACTATATATGCACTATTTTTTCTGAAAAAACCACTTGAAGATTCACACAATTACAAAAATACAAAGAGCTTCCCTAAAGCCCCACTTAAAATATATTCTTTCACAAAGAGTCCGTGAATTAACCTCCTTTCCATTCCTTTGGGAATGTGTAATAATAAGGTGACGAGTAGTAGGGGCAATGGAAGGAATAGAAGATAGGCTTTTCGAATCGAAACGCTAGAAATAAACAATTTTTGAGAGCATACGTAACAGAAACAGTTTTTGAAAGATGCTCGCCTTTCATATTTAAGGCAGCTCGCTCCCATTTAATAGTATAAGACTAGCCTTAGTGGACTTACATGTTGTTTTGCCTCACATGCTGAATTCAAAGAACAAATTATTTAATTTTATATTTTGTACACGTTAATTTTAGGATGGTTTTTTTTCCACTATCTTTACTGTCCACACGCATTTGACTACGCTATAGGAATTGGGATGAGTAAGATTGATAGAAAGGTCAAGGATCGAAACTTTGATGGACTCACTGGGAGTGGCTTTACACATGAGATCTATCGCTGTGGCTTTCCCATCCCCTCTCAACGCTAATGCTGGTTGGTTTAATCCAAACATCCATAATCATCCTTATTTACACACTAATAGTGATAAAAGACCCACAAAGGCTATTTTCTCTCTCTCTCTTAGCGTTAATGTTTCTACCGATTTAAGGTGATCATAAGAGCTTTGAATTATTTTTTCAACTTTTCTTGTCCAATTTGGTGGTCGCATGATCTAAGGCACTACTCTCACACTAGACTACACTGCTGATGACGGGGAGATTGAGGTTCAAATCCTGGACAGATGTGCTGAGAATGTATTTTTCAAAATGGTTTTCCACTCTTCCTTCATGCAAATGTGGTATGATTCCCTATAGATATAACCTTCCTCAGCCAGAAAACCACTTGTGTAATTAGTACATAAGCGTGTAGCCTGAAAGTGTATCAAGACGCGGTGCTAAAAATTGTTTTTCTTTATTATTCTTTTGTATTTTTGTAATAATAAACTTTCGTTCTAAAGCACACATGTGTGGGGATCTTCTCTAACAGTTTCATGAATAAATAAATATACCACAATATTTCTTGATATAATAATTTATTGATAGAATATTAATGAGCTTCAATAAATATTTTAAATTGTTTTAACGAAATTACCAAGAAATGTAAGCATGTATATTTATTTTAAAACGATATTTATTGGTCAAGAATGTTGGCCTGGATAAATTTAGGTACTAACAAAAATAATAAATCTATAAAGTCAATTCAAAACTTTCTTTAACACCCTTAAGGTGGGGATGTAAGGAACGGGAGAAAAGGCAAATGTTTATTTAGTTTTCATAACAAGAAATGTTATTGGCCAGAATAAATAAAATATTGCTCATAGAGTTTAATTTTCTTCACATGGTGATATCAACAGTTGTTAAAGGGGTATCAAAAGTTTCAAGACTCGTTCTGTAAAATGGAAATAGATTAAATGATTAAAATTTGACCACTATCTCCTTCAAATTAGTCCCCTTGTGCAGCGATACAATGATCCCAACCCTTTCTTCACTATCTGGAAGTCCTTGTCTTGAAGCTTGCACAAAACCACCTGCAATTAATGCTCAATCTGATTCATGGTGTCGAACTGGCAACCATTGAGCTTTAACTTAATCTTCGGGAAGAGGGAGAAGTCGTAGGAAGCTAGATCCAGTGAGTACGGGGGTGAGGAGTGATGATCATGTTGTTGCAGAAGTCGTAGGAAGCTATATCCAGTGAGTACGGGGGTGAGGAGTGATGATAATGTTGTTGCAGAAGTCGTAGGAAGCTATATCCAGTGAGTACGGGGGTGAGGAGTGATGATCATGTTGTTGCAGAGGTCGTAGGAAGCTAGATCCAGTATGTACGGGGGTAAGGAGTGATGATCATGTTGTTGCACCGATAAACGCAAGCGTTTTCATCATTGGGTGTGCGGGTGCGTTGTCATGTTGGAGCACCCACTTGTGTGCATGCCACAGTCCTGGTATTCTTCTCTGAGTGTCATCCCTCAAAAGCCTATGAAAATGACAGTAGAGCTCGGCGTTTGCAGTCTGACCCTCGGGGACGAATTCATGGTGGACAATCCCGCGAATGTTGAAGAAAACGATAAGCATGCACTTGGTCGCGCTCCTGACCTACCTCACCTTCTTTGGTCCAGGAGATCTGGGTCTTTTCCACTGCTAAGACTGTTGTTTGGTCTCAGGGTTGTAACCGTAGATCCAACTCTCGTCCACAGTGGTGATCCTTGACATGAAGGTTGGATCATATAGGGCATGTAGACAGAATTTGGCTCGATGCTCCTTCTGTTCTGGGATCAGAAACATAGGTACGAGCTTGGTGGCAATGCAGTGCATGTTGAAAACGGACGTGAGGATTGCCATCACTGATCCGCATGACACATTGACGACGTTGGGAATGTCCTTAATGTTCATCCGATAATCCTCATGCACAAGTTGAATAACTCTGTCCACAATTCCCAGGTCTGTGCTCATGGAAGTTCACCTTGACCTTTCTTCATCTTTTAGTGATATTCTGCTCCTCCTGTAGCGCGAGTATCACTCAAAACACACTGGAAGACTCAAAGCTTCACTGCCGTAAGTCTGTGGCATCATTTAAAAGGTCTCCGTTCCAGATTTTCTAAATAATACGCAGAATTTGATGTTCGCTCTCTGCTCAAGTTTGCTGTCCATAATCAAATCGCAAATCGCCCCTGCACGTCGTAAAATAAACGTGTGTAACACAGCCACTGGTCTACACAGATCGATGTCACTTGTACTGACAGATGAAAGTCACAGTTCCCCAAGAATATATCATAAATAAACGCTCAATTTCTCAATTCTAGGCTTGGTGTGATAAAAATGCAAATAATAATATTTCTGGATTTTTAAGTAACCGACACCAGCAGCTAAGCAGCCCAAGGCGTTAGAGCCTAAATATAGTTAAAGTAAAAAAAAAAGTATTAGGTGCAAATCTTCATGCATCCATATATTCCATAGCAAAGTTTCTTGGTCTTGAAATTACATTGTTATAGCACAAAATTTACATAAGATTTGATTTGATCATTTCCTTGTCTTCTCTGGAGTTTAAGCTTCCTTATAATGGAAAGCATTTTCCTAGTTTTATAAAATTATGAACATTTCTTATGTGTTAGTTTTATCATGTTAAATAAACACAATTTTCCTACTAATATGAATAAAATATAAATGGTATGGAACTCCGCACAGACTTTCTCGCTCCATTGTTTAAAATTGGAGATATTTACTCAAAACTCGTAATATAAGTGAAACGAAGTACTATACACTAGCGAACCCGAGCACAAATTGCGCTAAACTTACGTAAAACATTTTTTAACTCCCGGTTTTAAATTTTATAGTTTCAATTTTAAATAATTAAAGTCCTCACTAGTATATTTGGACCAATAAATAAGATCGATATCGGGTTCACAGAGATCAACACTTAATATTAAAATTTCAAATTCCGATTAAAATTTTAAAAATGTTATTAGGGGTTGCACATTTTCAGGTCATCCTATTGCTATTAAATTCTTCGTTTATGAATGTTGACCAATAAAAAAGTTAAATATTGACTATTGAGTATTATATGATATATCAAGATCATTACTGCACAAAATTTCCCCTAAGAGGTTAAAGGAAAGAGAACATCAACTTTTTGAGAGACTTTCTCATCTACTCACTCTGTGGCATTAGATAACTTAATGGCCTAACACTTCAGTATTATCTAAGTACAGCTAAAGCTCTGAAAATTGTTTTAATATATTTGCCAATATCTCAGAAACTATTGGTTTTATAAAGATATACTTCAAATATAGTTTTTTTAATTTTTAATGGTACATGCTATAATTTTGCAATGATAAGTTATTTAGTATCTCAAACAGTTGGGGATACATAGATACTTCCGCTTCTGTAAAGTACCATAAATTTTAATTTTATAGGAAAATTAAAACCGCAATCTTGTTTATAATATTAATCAACGCCTAGTCACGAATTTTAATCAAAATAGTTTTAGCCGATTTTGAGAAAATCGATATTTTCTCTTTTCGCCCTTTAGTAAACTACTATTAACTTTAGGGTTAGACAGACCTGCAAACATACGGTATTGCAAAAACCCCTTTTAGGGTTCAGGAGATCATGAATGTTTACATCCATCAACATCTCGGGTTAGATTTTTTTAACGATTCGAAAGATTAAAAAATATATTAATTGGTGTATAGCTTTAAAACTCTTGGTTTTATCAAAAAATGAATATAAAGAAATATTGTTATTATAAATAAACCTATATATTTGAGATGATAAGTAATTTCATAGCTCAAAGAGTAACGGAGATAAGATAAAAAAAACGAATTCACCATTTGTACTGAACCTTTGAATTCGTTTTGACGAAAAATTGAGAGTGGCCATTTTGTTTTTAATATTGATCAATAATTAGAAATTAAATTTAATCAAAATTGTTAGCACCAGCTTTGATAAAATCGATTTATTCTCATCTTGCCCTTAATGAAACTACCCTAAATTTTAGGGTTAGATATAAAATTCCATAAACCCCTTGGGGCAACATTATGAAAACTCTAAATACCAAGCTTTAGCCCGATCGGTAAAATAGTTTAGTCTCTACTCCGAGATAGAGATAGACAGACGGACAGACGGACAGCACTGCAAATAAATATTTTTTCTAATTCGGGTGGACATGGAAAGTCGATAATCATCATAATCTCGTGTTAGAATTTTTTGATGATCACAATACTTTATATACCTATTTGGACTTAAGATTACATGTATTCTGTAACTACTCTCTGGTTTGCACATGATTTGGCGATAAAGTAAGATAAAAAAAGAATATTATACATTCTATAGAAAAATACAACATCGATCACATGTTTTAAGACAAAATACTTGTAAAACATCAATTATATTGGATTTAAAGAAGAGAATACATAGCCTGTATGTTAACCGAATGTCAAAGCTATTTCCATGCAAGATTTCAGCACAATTGGTGTAGTGGTGTTTGTGTTAAAAACTGTACCAATTTATATATATTAAATAGCCTATATGAGTTGGTGTCGGTTCATATATATAGTATCAGACATCTCAGCCATTGTTGCAGATAACTTTAGCTCTTTAAGTGTATAAATTATCACCTAAGCTAGTCGGGGGAGCCATTTTTTTTTGTACACCCTACATAATATCATGAAGAGAGCACAAGACCTATCCAGATAAACAGGGGAATTCCCCACAAAACCATATGCCCTTTGAGTGTACGATATACCTTATTGCAATATCGGCATTGTCTGTGGCACCTTCTATTCATGTCTTGTTTCCCTTTGTCCCGTACAGCCGGTGTAGCCTGACCCAGATAGCTGAGCCACCGAAATCGAGCAGGTGGAACCCCAGAACAACCAAAAGAGGATGACTCACTTCACGATCAATGACAATCGTATGACGAACGCCCTGTGAAATAGTTTTACAGTATCTCTTTTGCTACAAATTAATTACACTTTATTTAACCCTAACGGGATTGTAGCCCCATTATTTTAGTTTTTTTGCCATCTTTTGAATCTCAGTTATACATGCATATTTTTTAGAACAGAGTCTTTCTACCCTTTTAGGCTATACGCCTATTTACTATAACGTGTTAAGAATGAGAATATGTTGAATTCAGACAAAGTTTATCCACATTTGTATGGCGGGTGAGTGGAAAACCGTTTAAGATAAACCACCCTCAGTACACCAGACTGGGATAAAACCTTGATTTCCCCGTCATTTGCAGGCTTGTCTATTGCGAGAGTGACGCCTTATACCATGCAACACCAAGGCAGAAATAAATTCATTGAAATATCAAGAGTGCACTATAAATACCGAACAAATTATGTTTATGTTTATTTTTTATTTTTTCAGCAACGTATTTCTAATTAAAATAACAAACCTATTTTGATTCTTACTATCAAATTTATGAATAATTTTTACTAAATTAAAAATTGTACATTTACTTGGCAGACAATTGAGGCCGACTACAGATTAAATACCAAAGTACAGTTTCTAATCACAGCCAAATTTCAAATTTGTGTATTACTGTTTTGTTCTATTTCCCTATCAATTTAATCATATCACTTGCGATTGAATTATACATTTCAAATGTTACTGTCTCAGGTTAAGTTGAACAGCGACTTATGTTATGAATAAAATATAAGCCCGTGTATGTTTATGCTTTCAGATTGTACTGTACATGCTAAATAACCAACCTGAGAAGATTTTTAATGTAGTTTAATATAAAAACTAGCTCAATCTGTATAGCTCACTCATGAATTTATACATATTACTTGACATCTGCTATAAATAGTAAAAGTTTAAACTAGTTTTTATGTTACCTCGAGCACTTTTTCGTAGCTGTGTGAGTTTTGCATCAAATATTTTAATTAAACAGTTTTATTCCTTCATTTTTACGTGATTTAATTCACTTTAGTAAATTTATAGATCACTAGATGTACAGTCCATTCAAATACAGAGTAACGCATTATGATTCATAATGTACTAGGATTTTTCAGCGCTGATTTATGTTGTGTTGGCTCAACATATTTGAGTGTAGTTTCTCTAGTACCTCATCCAACTACCTATTCAGGCTGTACTCATGTGTAATAATTACACTTGTAAGTTATGGATCCGAAAAGTTAAATTTAGAGGACCCGCATTTGCTTGAAGGGAGAGTGGAAAACAATTAAGAGAGTCCATCTTATATGGATTCGAGCCTCAATCTCCATGTCATTGACTATAGCTTAACTATTTTTGTTTACATATATTTTTTAAAATATAATGATAAAATGATTTATGTATCAGAGATTTCTGTAAGGTGTTAATTTTGAGCCACGTGCATTTTTATTTGTTTAGTTCATTTGCTTAAGGTGGGTTGGGAGGGAAAGTTAGCTATTGTCAGTATTTTTACGTTTTTTTTAACGAAAAACAATTTTTATGACAGATTAAGTGCAATGCTTCATTTGATAAGTTTGGTTAAATATTTTATATTTATACATCTTCTCAACAGTTCTAGAACTTTTGCTATAACCTCGCCGAATTATGTTAGTTTAGGAAGGGTCTGGTCGAGTGCCAGTCACTATTCCCATAGCAAATATCCAGGATTTGTTGAGATCACTACGTAGAAAATTATATTAAATGTATGTACAGGAGGAATATTTTATTTATTTTAGCAAAATATTTGTTTTGCTATAAAAACTTTAAAAATTCACAATTTTGTCCACGTTTTCTTCCTTCTCATATCAATAAAAAAAATTCCCGTGCAAGCCTACCGTGTTTTAGTAATTGTCCGGGATATGCACATATTAATTATATTAATCAGGTAAATTTGAGGGATATATAATTTCATGAAAATATACAGTGCATTTCCGTTTAAGGAGAATAACACCCTTAATACATCCATTATGGAATTCTAACTCTAAACTCTATTCATTTTTTTAATAATATTTAATATTATCTAGAAACTTGTAGCTATTAATAATCCGTTAATGTGAGACAAACACCATAAATGATTTGGTGCTGCTTCTAATTGCTAAGTTAGACACAGACGGGAATAATAAATAGGTCAGTGGTGCCTCTACCTGCTAAGTTAGACATAGACTGGCATAATAAATAGGTCAGTGGTGCCTCTACCTGCTAAGTTAGACACAGACGGGAATAATAAATAGGTTAGTGGTGCTTCTATCTGCTAAGTTAGACATAGACTGGCATAATAAATAGGTCAGTGGTGCCTCTACCTGCTAATTTTGACATAGACGGGCATAATAAATAGGTCAGTGGTGCCTCTACCTGCTAAGTTAGACATAGACGGGCATAATAAATAGGTCAGTGTGCCTCTACCTGCTAAGTTTGACATAGACGGGCATAATAAATAGGTCAGTGGTGCCTCTACCTGCTAAGTTAGACACGTACTGACACCATTCATCAGTTGGTGGTGTGTACAACTATTAAATAAGATATATATATATATTGACACCATATATGATTCATTGGTGTGTTTACCTACCAAGTTAAATACAGACTTACGCCACACATCTACCTAATTTATATTATTTAGCACCACGCCTTACTACCCATTCAGGTCATACGCTTAAGAACTAATTACGCTAACGGGCTAGGAATTTGGAATGTTGGTTATAGAGGGATTGAAACCACATTTGCGTGGAGGGAGAGTGGAAAACCATTTAGGGAAAACACCCCCAGTTCACCCAAGTGAGGCTCGAACATCGGTCTTCCATTCTCAGCAGTCTAGCTCAACACGAAACCAATGCGTTAGCTAACTACGCCACCGAGGTGGGTATCTAGCCACTTAGTTAGACGCCAGTTTGTATACAGACATAGCCAAGAAATATCTAGTTTAGAGATGATTAAGTGATAGCCGAATTACTGGCTATTCTGTCTCCTTAATAAATAATAAGTGATAGCCGAATTACTGGCTATTCTGTCTCCTTAATAAATAATAAGTGATAGCCGAATTACTGGCTATTCTGTCTCCTTAATAAATAATAAGTGATAGCCGAATTACTGGCTATTCTGTCTCCTTAATAAATAAGTTAGCTTTTAAGCTAAGTGCTGATATAATCAGTTGATTCTGAAGGCGCTTGTTGAATACATTTTGTAAAAAAAACTATGACAAATAATTAGTGTTTCGGTTGTGCTTCGTGTCTTAATACAAGTTTGGACTGTGCGTTTATTTATATTTGGGTGTGTGGCTGTAGATATTCAAAAACAATACAATCCAATTATAGGACTAAACTGGAAACAAACAAGGATTATGGGGAAAATTATAATTATTAATGTATCTGGTAATAAAACACACCTTTAAGCTCGTCTTCGCTTAACTCGTAACTCCTGTTCGTGATAAACAGAAATTAAAGGTGGAGTAGGGTTTTGGAAATGTACGTGACCCAGGAAAATAAACAGTTATAGCCCTGCCCGAGCCCAGAGCTACTACCACTCTCGAAAAACTGATAAGGGAACTTGTGAGGTTAAATGATTCAGCGGCTGCCCCGTTTTCTTTAGATAGAACTTAATAAATCAAACTCTAGATGAGCATGCACGTAATAAGAATAAATATGATATTTACTATACATAATATGATACACGGCACACAACACGTGATAAACTCACACTGAATATATCATTCGACCGACCACCTGGTTCCAAAATAGATCCCACTGACTCGTTAAACCGGGCCCTCGCCACGCGTGGCAATAATGAACACTCCGTTTTAACAACAACGTCTAAAGAACAGGTGAAAACTGATCATACTAACACAAGAGTGAGGGGGCGGAAGAGGGGTAGACGATGTAAATACTACCAACAACATCCCCCTAACCACAAATGGCCTCTCCAAACAAGTAAACAGTGCAGGCGTTTAAATAATTATGCCTTACCTTTGCGTCCCCACCCAGTATCTGTGCTATGCGATTCTCTCAGTGCTTTAGAGTCTATAAGTGGCTCGTCAGGTATGCCATCACGTCCATTAATGATTCAAATACTTTACGAGTGCATTTCTTTCCAAGATAGACGTTACATATTGGTGTTCCAATAGATTACTAATCAATTGGAAATCATAAGAAAGGAAGGGAAAGAGTGGCTGGATTGGGATCTAGTGTAAATCTACTTTATGTTGACTAGGAGACTCCACTACCGTATAGCAATTTCATTCCGCGATTAAAACTTATAGTTCAGTAAATGTGTGGTGAATGGTGGGAGTCCACATGCTAGCATAAGGTCAAATTCCACAATGTTTTTGGAAATAAATTAGCTACACCATGATTTTCGGCAGGCCCGTACATTTATTTGTAGTTTAATCCGCCTTCAGCTTGGGCACGCATACATAAAAGATTGACTTAATGTGATGCGCAAGGTTACATCTTCACACTGTGTAGTTCGCCACTTTCCTGAAACTTTCGAACAGATCTGCCCAACCTTGACTGGAGTGAGGGCAACTTCGGCAACATTTTGTTTGTCCAAGGGCAACATAAAATATAAAATGTTGTAATGTAAATGTTTAAAAACAAAGTTTAGTAAACTCTAACTAACTACTACTAAACTAAGTAAATGTACATGTCAGTGTGAGAAAAACCAGCAAAAACTTCAAAATTCTATTTAATACCAAATTCGATTCAGTTTTTAAAAAAAATTCGCAAAATTTTTATTTTTCATCTCTGAAAATAGTTCACTCAGAGTTCAATGCGATACTTGCCACAGCTTATTCTCATCCTGCATATTGTAGTTTGGAGTGTATTTGGTAAGAGCCGCTCTCATGCAGTCATTTGAATGTTTATAAGTTAATTATTACCTGTACTTTGATTCCATTACTTCCATGATTCGCTTAAGTATGTAGAACCAAAAGATACACTCACTTTTAATGTAATACGTTTTGGAATAGGTTACTGGTCAGGCAGGATTAAATTCCAGAAGTTGGTATCATTCACTCTAGTTTTCAATGAGAGATGACCTGGCGGGCATTTTAAATGCTCTCGTGGGCAACATGTTGCCCACGAACTATAGGTTGGGTAGGCCTGCGCTAGATCATTTATTTATAATTGGCCCTGTACATCAAGTGTCAACTGTAAATTACATTCTTAATTATGTTCCAAACTTTTATTTAGTTAATGTGTTAAATTCAGACAACGTTATTTTGTACAAGCGGCTGTTTAATTTCTGGTTTTCTATAATGAGCTCAGTGTAAAGTTTAACAAATATCTATTCTGTTATCCTGTAGATGAGAATCTCGAGTATTTAGGGCTATGTGGCTTATAAACTGGACTGAACGCATGGTGAATTGGCTAGTGTTCCTGGCTGTTTGAATAAAATATCTTCGGGAACATTGAAGAAAGAAAGAAAGAATAAACAAGAAAATGGCAACACTAATAGTGTATGGATTAGGACAGTAAGATTAATAGAATATGTATACGTATTTGCTTAGAAGAAGGGTGGGGAATTATGTATTCCAAAAATATTAAGTTTGCCCAACGAGGATTTGAATCCTGACCTTCTCGTTACAGGCACTGAAAGAGACTGTCACCTTTATCCGCGTGTCCACCAGTTTGGGCTATAAATGAGTTAACTCCCTTTCTTCACACCTATTAACACTTTCTAATTTTGTGTTAATTGTCAGCTTCACTGGATATTCAAGTTTCCCGTATTTTAGTACGCTATGTTAATGTTTCAGTCTGGGAGACTTGTAGCTTCACTGAAAAGTTTATGAGCAGTCATTAATGAACCCCATAGCACTTTCATGATGACACGGCGTCTCTCACGTTCTGTTCTCGGACTAGGTTGAGGGATGAACTGGGATCAAATTAGAACAGGGATGTTTACTACGACAGTTCCAAGCGTTCAAGTTGTTTCCCATTTTATTAGGATGGTACACGGATCGGTGGTCACAAAGACAAATGCGTCAGTTTCGTCTAGTTTTATTTGCTAATGATGAGGTTTCTGTCCTAGTTGGGTTTAGTTAGGTGTTTATTTTTTTAAAAAATAGTTTTCCAGTCACTCTTTTCACGCATATGAGAATACATTTCCTCTAAATTCTAACTTCTTCATCGCTAACTCATTATTTTTAAAATGCGTACATTCTGTACGAATATATTGAATAGGAGCCCACCCATAAATACACAATTATTACTAAGATTTTTTTTTAAAGGAAGACCCTAATCTTTAAGTCATTCTAAGTACTTTTATTTCCATCACATTTTACTATCTGTCTAGAACCATCTTTATTTTACACCATTAAGATAGGGAGAAGTAACTTATATTTCAGAGGAATTGTACCTGCATTTGTGAGTAGAGAGATTGGGAAACCATTTGATGATGATTAGTGTCCAACCCAAAGGTTAGTCTGTTGCGATTCCCATTCATCCAGAGCTGGGCCCATTGATTATTTAGTTCTGTCCACATCATCTGGTAAAAAGCAAATATACTAAGGAGATTCAGCTTCCGCACTGGAATTATATATAAGCCAGTGAGAAAGAGCCTAAAGCTTAGGACGGAAAGGTATTTTCATATTTCATTCAGGTTCTTTTACACGCCACAGTTAAAATGGGACATACAGCGTTACTTCTCCTTCTAATGAAGTTTTGCTACGGATTTATACGGTCAAGAAAAATCCGTTGATCTCTGATGGGTTTGAATTCAAACAGGTCCTCAATTAGGGGATAGAAAATGTCAATATACTCAGCCGGGATATAAACAGTGGTAGACCAGACAATACAGGACTGACACCTTGACCTCCTATGCCAACCAATGCAGTATTTAGTCTTAATAATATATATCATTGATCTTGGTGATCTTGGGGTAGTGTGTTTGCCTCAATACCCAGTGTTCGTGGATTCAAACCCAACCATGGTTGACGGATTTTTATTGAGCGATAAGAATTCGTAGCACAACTTCCTTTGGAAGGTAAGTAAAGCCATTAGTTCCATACCAGTTGTTTATTATTTAATAGAGGTAGTTAAAGTGTACTCTAGAACAGACACAACATCCCGTCCCCCAACCGTTAATTCACCACTTTGAAAGAGGAAACCCACATTTCACCAATAATAAATGTTTCGGCTATGCCAGAAATCGAACCTGGGACTCTTTGTTAGCTCAGTAGAGAGACATGCTACCAACTGAGCTAAACTGAGGTGTCGGACCAGTCCAAAGTCAATCATGGCATGTAAAAATACCCTGGAAGGTATGTGAAAACACATTTCCCGGCAAAGTTGGTAGGTCCTTCCGCTCTCATTTATATAAGTTCTCGCGTGCTGATATAATCAGTCGGTTAGGAAAGTGCACGTTAAATACCTCAAATAAATATGATTAAATAATTTATTTCTATCAGTGACATGAAATATCAAACTCAATTATGCAGGATGAAGTAATTAAATTCAAAGAAACTGCATCAACATCCAATTAGTAGAACTGGATTTTAAAGAAAATGTTGTGTGAATTTATCCATTGTGAAACAGTTCACATCTGAAACCTTAAACTTCCGACAAACGACAGCCCTACCCGTGTTTTGTTAGTCTATTATCCATTAGAGAAATAACATTTAGTTTCCTGAGTACAATTGTACTCCCCCTCTCTCTCTCTCACACACACGTGTATGTATATAACCAGTGAGCATGTGGACTAAATGTCACGTTTACATGGTCGGGTTTGCTGGTGATGGGGAGGTTGGAGCTCAAATCTTGGCTGGGTATTGAGGGTATTTTTTTCCTACATGATCTACCACCTCTTGCTCCTCTTAGTCAAGGATATGTTTCCTCTAAAATGTACTATCCCTGTCCCTACCTCATTAGATTGATTAAAATTTGTAAAGAGAGGATGGGTAGTAAGACTTAAGTAGGGAAAAAATTAGATCAAGGAAAGAATGACTCTAGTTTAGTTAGAATCAGCTTTAATCTAGTTTTATCCATGGTTGCACCTTCCGTTTTGGTTGAGTCCGCTACCTACTGTTCCCCTTTAAACGTCCCACTCACCCCCTTGTGAATAAAGGACAGCAACAGAGGGGAAGGTGAGTGGCTGGGAAAGCATCTACTACATCACTGCCGGCGCTGCTACAGGGCATTTCCCTGGTTTCAATACACAGAACTTGTTGTCGTGTTATGTTTGCCCGACTCTGAGAGGCCAGACCTAGAGGACCGGCTAAAACGGAACACAGCTAGTTCTCGTATTACTGAAGGACTGTTGTGTGTCTCGGGGAGTTTGGTTTCGAGAAAACAGAACAGTTAAAGAGGTAAAAGAGCGGATGTTGGATGAGGGAGGAGACTAGGGTTTGTTTGATGACTGTTAAACAGTAATAGTGTATTACCATTCATTTTAAGAGCGTGCTTCATATTCATATCACCGCCTCTTTTTATATGTTCAGGCTATACACACATATGAAATTACTCTAATGGGGTATGGATGAAGAAAGAAGCTATATAGAGGTAGTCTACCTGCATTTGCGTGACAGGAACATGGTAAATAGTTTTTTAAAAAAACCAGCCTTAGTAAACCTGACTGGTATTTGAACCTCGATCTCCCCGTCATAAGCAGATACGAGAAAGCACGAGATTGATGCCGCAGACCGTTCGGATACAAAAGTTGGTTGCATATTATTTAAAGTATGAAAAATATTTAATATGGTCATCTGTTGTTTTGTCTAAATTGTTTTGCACTCTTACTCCAAGTGGCTGGCCATACAAATTCCTCTAAAATTTATTTAACCCATCCCTTCTCTATTTAAGTTATATTAAATGAGTGATTCTCGAACGAGTACTGTGATGCTGAGGGGGGATAAAATTACGGTAGCTATTAGATAATACAAATTCGGTAATCTTATGTTTAACAAACCTTTATTCTAAATACACTTTATTGGAGCTCTTCTCTAATACTTTCTTCTTTCTTTGTTAAGGGGACTCGCGCACGTTGTAAATTGGCCATGAGCCAAATTGATTTCCGAATGAGTAAATATGATAAAATGGCTACCTCCAAGAACCTTGGCCCCTCCCAAAACACTGAAATATATCTGAACTGGCTGAGAATTCATCACTTATTAGTCAAAATTCTTAGTGGAAATATTTATACTGCTTGTCAACTGAAATAATGCCACGTGATAAGAAATATGTACAGGAGCCACTTTTACACAATTCTAACTTGAAAGGCTCATTATCTCCGGTGCGCCGTGTATGAGCTTGAATCATGGTCACAGGTGAGCTAGCAACGAGGCAAATCCTAAACTAGTGAGATTGATTGATGCTTAAAACTGTAAATAAATACAATTTGGGAGACGGGCCTAATACCAGATGGGCACATGAAGTGATTTTCCACAAATTGTTTTGAGAGCTATTAACATAGAGAGACCTACTTCATTGGCCGAATTGCCTGAAGTGTCGTACTTGTGTTGACTGGCCTACTGATGACGGGGAATTCGGGGTTCAAATCCCGTTTGGGTCTACTGACTGTTTTTTTCCTATATGGTTTCCCACCCTCCATCCATGTGAATATGAGGATATTACTTTTAAAATGTTCCCTTACACAACCTTACTCCATTAGACTAATTACACATATGAGGTGTATCGATGTATGTGGGAAGTAACTGGGTTGTGGAAAGTAGACCTCAAACCAACACTTGTCCTATGTTCGATGGTCCCCCAGAACTTCTGCTGGAATTATTAATAGCCCTACATAACACACCACTATAAGTGTATTTGCAGCCCTACCTGTGTACCAGCAGTACGCCACTGTCAAGAGGCGCAACAGGGGTGTATAGAAAGGTCTATTAACAATTCCAATAGAAGCTTATCTGGGGAACCATCGAACATAGGACATGTGTTGTTCTGAGGTCTACTCTCCACACCCCGGTTACTTTCCACATACATCGATACACCCTGTTTAACTATAACCTAAACATGTGGTAAAACGCGCCGATAAAAAAGATTTTTTAATATCGCGATCAAATGAATTCATAAATGAAAATATAAAAATAACTTAATTTTTAAAGCTAATTTATTACAAGCTTAAAATGACTACCAAGATAATTTTTTGATTAACACACTTGTTACTTGCATTGGGTGAACACGCGGAGTAAAAGCTAAGCTAAGTTAATCTAGTTTCCTGGCAATGGGATAGTTGGGGTTCGTATACCAGCGGAGTTATATGTGGGTGATTTTCCTAAAAGGTTTCCCTCACTTCCTCTATGAAAATTCAAGTAAATTTCCACTCAACTTTATGTTCTTCATTTATACAACAATGGTGCAGTTAAATGTGGGTAACCCAGTCAAGTAATAAGACAAGGTTTAAAATATAAATTTATTTTACTGCCTATGAAATGATCTCATAGGCCTTCAGTTTGACAACACAGTGATTGAAACAAATGACTGCCTTATCACATTACGTATGCTGCTCAAATCGCAAAAGACTGGATTGCTATTAATGAAGAAGTTGGGCTTTTAACCCTGGCTGTGGCAAGGCGTGGCTATTTTAAAAGTGTTACTAGATACCTACACATAAAAGCGAGCACTTTCCATAATTATTATGTTAAGGTAACTCAACAATACAACATTTATTGCGCAGTTTTAACAGTTTTATCCTTCATTTCAGCTTCATACATTAATTACTTTAAATTAACAAAGGTAAGGGAAAAGCATAAAGTAGCAAGATAAACCCCTGATAGCTCGTGAACTGTACTGATTTGAAATAAATGAGTCACTATTTATAAATTATTATAATTAAATGATTGTTAAACCTGTTCAATAAAATTTTGACGGTCGAATGAACTTAAACATAAATACAAATATTTAGAAAAATTGTATTGTTTGCTTTCTTAATTCCAAAAATAGATTAGGGTTAACTGACACAAAAGTATAATAAATAGTGGAAGTTATTTTATAATTAAGGTATAGACATTTAAGAATTAATAGCCAAAGCTATTATATATGCTTATTAGTGGGGATTACTCCACCTAGATATCATATTCTGAAAATTGAAAAATGACGGGTTCGATTCCCGTGTCCAGGTGTCATTTTTCAATTTTCAGAATATATAGACATTTAGTCAATAAATATCTTAGATCTAAATTAAATAAAAAGCAGCTTACCGTACCGCTCAGCCATGTTGCAGACGTACACAAATCCCCGTCATTTAGAAAGTTGTTTGTTATTTCAAAATATGATTCACACCAAATTGGGGGTGAAAGGTACCAACGTGAGACTACAGCAATTACAAATTTTTACTTTAAGTTTACTGCTTGGAAACCATTAATAAAATGCTAAAATTAAATAATTTTTGTGAATATTTGAGGTTATTATATCAAAGTAAATGGATAGAAAAATAGATCTAGCCTACCTCAACTAGTAAGTATATTTTAAGTGGCACAAAAGATAGTTTTTGATGATTGTTTTAGTCGTTTTAAAGATTTAGAGATGAAGTTTCCCTCAAAAACATCAGAGTGTAAGGATATTTCCCCTCAAGTTGGTGGTGGCCTTAATAGCTATTTGAGTGGGGGTGAGCGAAAGATGTGTGTGTAAATCATATAACCGCCCTCTGCCCTGGAAAGAAAAGCTGCGCAGCGATAGAAAAAATAGTTTTAATTTGTTCATTGGCTAAGTCACACCTGTACCTATACAGTGTAACAACACATCAAAGTGGTAATAGCATTCTGATTCTGTAACTACACAGTGTAACAACACATCAAAATGGTAATAGCATTCTGATTCTGTAACTACACAGTGTAACAACACATGAAGGTGGTAGTAGCATAATGATTCTGTATCTACACAATGTAACAGCACATCAAAGTGGTAGTAGCATAATGATTCTTTACCTACACAGTGTAATAACACACCAAAGTGGTAGTAGCCCAATGATTCTGTACCTACACAATGTAATAACACATCAAAGTGGTAGTAGCCCAATGATTCTGTATCTACACAATGTAACAGCACATCAAAGTGGTAGTAACAAAATGATTCTTTACCTACACAATGTAATAACACACCAAAGTGGTAGTAGCCCAATGATTCTGTACCTACACAATGTAACAACACATCAAAGTGGTAGTAGAACACTGATTCTGTACCTACACAATGTAACAGCACATCAAAGTTGTAGTAGCATAATGATTTTGAACCTACACAATGTAACAACACATCAAAGTGGTAGTAGCAAACTGATTCTTTACCTACACAATGTAACAACACATCAAAGTGGTAGTAGCATAATGATTCTGTGTCTACACAATGTAACAACAAATCAAAGTGGTAATACCATACTGATTCTGTTCCTACACAATGTAGCAACACATCAAAGTGGTAGTAGCATACTGATTCTGTACCTACACAATGTAGCAACAAATCAAAGTGGTAGTAGCATAATGATTCTGTACCTACACAATGTAACAACACATAAGTGGTAATAGCATACTGATTCTGTAACTACACAATGTAGCAACACATCAAAGTGGTAATAGCATACGTATTCTGTACCTACTCAATGTAGCAACACATCAAAGTGGTAGTAGCATAATGATTCTTTACCTACATAATGTAATAAAACACCAAAGTGGTAGTAGCACACTGATTCTGTACCTACACAATGTAACTGCACATCAAAGTGGTTGTAGCATAATGATTCTGTACCTACACATTGTAACAACACATCAAAGTTGTAGTAGCATAATGATTCTGTACCTACACAATGTAACAACACATCAAAATGGTAATAGCATACTGATTATGTACCTACACAATGTAGCAACACATCAAAGTGGTAATAGCATAGGGATTCTGTACCTACTCAATGTAGCAACACATCAAAGTGGTAGTATCATAATGATTCTTTACCTACATAATGTAATAAAACATCAAAGTGGTAGTAGCACACTGATTCTGTACCTACACAATGTAACAACACATAAAAGTGGTAATAGCATACTGATTCTGTACCTACACAATGTAGCAACACATCAAATGGTAGTAGCATACTGATTCTGTACCTACACAATGTAGTAACACATCAAATGGTAGTAGCATACTTATACTGTACCTATACAATGTAGCAACACATCAAAGTGGTAGTAGCATAATGATTTTGTACCTACACAGTGTAACAACACATCAAAGTGGTAGTAGCATAATGATTCTGTACCTACACAATGTAACAAGACATCAAAGAGGTAATAGCATAATGATTCTGTACCTACACAATGTAACAGCACATCAAAGTGGTAGTAGCATAATGATTCTGTACCTACATAGTGTAACAGCACATCAAAGTGGTAGTAGCATACTGATTCTGTACCTTAACAATGTAACAACTCATCAAAGTGGTAGTAGCATAATGATTCTCTACCTACACAATGTAACAGCACATCAAAGTGATAGTAGCATAATGATTCTGTACCTACACATTGTAACAACACATCAAACTGGTAATAGCATACTGATTTGTTTTCACCTGTCTCAGTGGACGTTGCAAAATGTCATACATGTTTAGGCCATAGTTCTAAACAGGGTTTATGTCCAGACTCGTTTCAGGGAAAGCATTCTATTTTGAGATCGAAAAGAATTAATCTAACATACATTCTCATTATATGTGTTACAAATAATATTATTATTTATTTTTAACACATGATCATTTTTTTTACATCACTATCTGTTAAAAGCTCAATGTTAAATAAATTAGTTAAATAAGTAATTACTGCGATCACAATAAGTTATATTTATGATTCGCTACTAGATTTGTTGCGATCAATGGGTTTTGTTTACGTTTTGAAAATCACAGTGTGAAGTATTTGTTTCCCGCACGTGTTTTTAGTAAGTAATATTTTGTCAGAAATAAATCCAAATTTACATAGTAGTCTATAATTATTTAATTATTTTTCTAGGATCTGAATATAACCGCAATCTTTAGAGTCAAAATATAATTTTGTGTAATTTTTTTAAGTCTGTGGAGGTCTAGGGCGTTAGCCTCTGTCACCGTCTTCTAGATCTGGGCCTGTAGAGTGTTAAAACATTTAGTTGAGTTAATATGGATCGTCAGGATAAACACGATATACCAATTACTATTAGCTAAGAAAATATAATACCTGTATCGAATTTTTTAAGTATTGTGAAATTTAATTAATGATGAAGATTATGAAAAAACTATTGTTGATTATAATTTGTCAAAATTAATTATTTTTCAAATACTATGCTTAGTTTATGAACAAAATATATTTTTTATAACACTACATAATTACTGACAAAGAATGTGCTGTGTGAAGTTTGAAAAACGACAAGTCCGAAAAAAAATGATTACATTTGTGGGATTAGTTTATAATGAACTTTCAGTTTGACCCTTTCTTCACACGGGTAAGCCGCGTCAACTTTCATACTAATAGTAATTTACGAAATTTATATTTTCTACCATAACAAAAGATGTTGTTTTTCTAAAAGTGTAAAAATTTCTTCTCACCCCACATCCCCACCCTCTCATTTTATAATTTCAAATTTTAAAAATTATGGGCTCTTGAGGTGGTTTCTTTATCCTTTCACCAAATTTCAAATTGTTACAACCCCGATAAGTGGTTGATAATTTTAGTTTTAGTAATTTCCAGCCCTGACCATTTCCTATGTAACCTCAATTTTAAATTTTAAAAGCTGAACCTCTTTTGGTTATTTGTATTTGTTCCTTTATATTTAATAAAATATTTCAATTTTCTAATCTACCGAAAATATTTTTTTTTTTAGTTTTGTAAATTTTGAGGGAAACTCCTTTACATTTCCGGGTCCTTCGTTATGAATTTAATATATTTTCAGCCTTTTATTGCAGTTAGAAGTCATACTAATATTTGCCTGACAAATTTTAATCTTCTACCACACATACATTATTTATAAACCTGACCCAAACCCTTATATTTCCTGGAATTCCATTTTAAAGCTATTAGACTTTTACAATTATTTTCAATGGTATCTTTCTTTACTTGCCTGCCAAATTTCAGATTTCTACTACATTGATAAATAATAGTTTTGTGAAATTTGGTCACTTACACCATATATCAAACTCCCTTTTCAAAATCACTCTATGAAATATTGAATTCTAAAATTTATTTGGTTACTTGGAGTTTCTCTCTACTGGTTTGGAAAATTTTAATTTATACCTCATCATAAAAGTGTTTCCTAATCATAGCGTCTCCCCCTTCAATTTCCAGAATTTCATTAAAAATTAAAGATTCAAAGTCTTTTGCTTATTTAACTAATTTCAGTTCTCTACCACACAGAGAGGTAGTTTAATATATTAGTTTTGATATGTCGTGTTCCACCCCTAACCCTCAACCCCACCAGTTCTTCAACTCACACTTATACATTTAAAATGTTAAGATTCATTTAGATTTCCTGAGGGGTCTTTACATCCACTTGCAAATTTATGTGTCCTATCACACCTTAAAAGTTTATATTTTCCTTTTATACACTCCTTTCCCCTAATTCCATGGTTCCATTTAACATTTAAAATTTAAGATTCATATGGCTATTTAGCGTAATTTAGCCGTACATATATATATCTTGGAACTACTACCTCCAAATGATTCCCCACCAAATTTTGACCAACTCTGCATCATTGATTCCACTCATGCAAAGTGTCTACAAGCATAAAGCGATGTTCATCATTAATTACTACTTAACACACTCCATAGCTTATCAAATATCCTAGCCAAAGATACTTTTGCAATTTCATATAAAAATCCAAAAGGAATATTGACCAGAGAAGGAAACTTGTGTTTTGTTGACCCCAATCGTGCTGATTAACAATGAAAGAACAAACCAACTGCAGGAGAAATGGCCGGGGATTTTATATCTGAAAATGTAAAGATACCACAGTACTAGTATATGGTTTTTCATATTGGAGAAAAGATTAAAAAACGGTCATCAACGTTAAATATTCATTGTGTTCCAATGATGTATCCCTCTTCTTTCCCTATGACTAGTCCGGTTGGGGTCCTCTGTTGCAACACAAATGTCCACGCAAGAAAAATAAACGCACTAGAATTCCCGTCCTTCAGTTTGTTTGATACATACTTGCGGTTAGTTTGTATTTTTCCTACATCTCTCAGTCAAAGAAATTATTTCAACAGGGTACAGGGTGATAGCATAGAGGTTGCAAATAAGAGACAAATAAAATGCATTGCGTATGGACCAAATGCAAAGCCCACAAGCATTTCTAGTATCCCATGTCCAACACCAAAGCCCATTTTAGCAGGGTCAAATATACTTCTACCTTCAAATTTACAAGGAAATCCACGAAATATGAACATTTTCTTGGCATTCGCCTATAGTAATCATTCGAAATCACGGCAAACCTGACATTTACTTGGCATTTACTTTCTATACAAAATTGCCTCAAATAGCCTCTACTGTGATCTCACATGAAAAACCAGTTTATCTCCCTGATATTTGCTCAAACAAATTATGTTTGGCAAAATAATGGCGTTTGTATGTGTAATTGAGTTTCAAAAACGAGGTCTTCCGCATTGCCACATACTACTGACTCTCGAAAATACAGCAAAACTCATAGCACCAGAGGACATAGATGATCTGGTTTCAGTGGAATAGCTCAACTTTAAGCAGTAAGCTATAAAAATATAATATTGCTCTCCAATGAAAGTTACATAGTCCATGAGGTAGTTGAAATCCAACCTCACCATGTGTTAAATATAAATTCCGCTCAAAAAATTACCTGAGAAATTTGGCGAAAGGACAGTTGACATTGCCAATGGTTAATATCCATAAACACCTTGTGAAAATAGAAACAAAGTAATGTAAGGATTCTATTAAGTTGGTAATGATAACATTTTCACATATAAATAGTCCTTACTGCTTAAGACCAACGCTGACATAAATGTAGAAGTTAGCTTAAGCATCAAAAGTGTCAAATACATTTTCAAGTATGAATACAAAAGCTACTATACTTCTAATCTGAATTTAGTAGAAAATTTGCAACAAAGTGCAATAAATTATTATGAAATCTTATCTTACACAAACATTAGATACTTTATCTAGCGTGAATATAGCAGGAGACTTCTTGAAAACAAGCCGCAAGAACAATCACACTATTGTATGCCTTGAAGTCCATGAGATATAAATCACATTCTAGTATTTCAACAAGGACATGAAATAGGGGAACTTGAAAGAGTATTAAACACTCATACAACCTTAAACACATGTTTCAAACTGAATACAACTGATGAAGACACCTGGCATCTCCTGTATGCTTAAATTCCCAATCAATTCATCTTAACAAAAAAAAGTTGAAAAATTTCAGAGACGATGTGACTGTGTTTTAGGCAGAATTTACGCTGTTATATCAACAGATCCAGATAGATATTGTATTCACCTGCTCTTACCTCATGTAAAGGTAGCACATTATTCGTAAACTTAGGAATAGTAGACGATGTATCATACCTGACATTCCACGAAGCAGCTGTTGCAATATGAATTTATAGTGATGAACAGAAGTGGCATGCCTGCCCACAAGAAATATCTTAATTACAAATGCCGCAAAACCTTAGACAACAATTTTGATTATGTATGCTGTTTATTCTAGTCATCATCACCACTGGCCCTTTGGAAATAAGCTATACATAACTTCATGGCAAATTTAATTGATGTCAATGGGCTGAGCTCAGCAGAAACGTTTACTATCTACATGATAGAGGAAATTCTGAAGGCAAATAGTATTTCCTGCGCTAAGCCTGGCTTATTGGATCTACTTATTTATGTCTCACAACCAACTAATATCCTTCATTCATATGATCGTATACAAGGAGATTAAAACTCATTCAAAATATGAATCTTTAACAACTAATATCTGTTGATGAATTCCTAGTTGGAGTAGCTGGAAGAACAACCCTCAAACAGTTTTTATTGGAAGCCCCATGAAGATGTGGCAAAACATTAATGCACAACACACTCATTGACATGTTAAGAATCGTAATAATATAGTTTCGTCCTCAGAATTCACTGGAATCGTGGCACCACTTCTTGAATGTGGAAAAACTGTTCATAAGACCTTTGAACCCTTAGTGCCCATAACAGAAATATCTGTATCGTCCATTAAAGAATATCACTCTCCAGCAACTACTCTGAAAGAAGTTTCGATACCACCAGCAATGTATATCTATTGCATTTATCGTATTTTAGGAGACCTACATGCAGAACAACTCATTAATGGGTGCCAAAGGAATTTTTTTTGGAGGTGATTTCCCACAATCTTTCCAGTTGTTCATCTTGGTGCCAATAACCGAATCTTGCATTCAGAACTATAAAATCTGGCAATTAATGAAAATATTTCGCTTGACAATATCAATCATTCAAAGCCATCACAACTGGAACTGGTCAAATGGTTGTTAAAACTTGGATCAAACCAATTTCCATCTACCATAGCAGACCATATAAATCATTCACAAGATAATTTCATCAAAAGGTATATATTAATAACACTTGTTTATGGAAACCCCATTTACTCTAATTCCCTGACCTATATGTCTCTATTTAGCTCGGTAGCTTGCTTGTGGGCTGCCACCGTGGAGTCTCGTTATATGTCAAAGAGCATTCTATGCCCTTTTTTATGAAAATAGTTTTAAAATAAACATATACGTCTTGAGCCTCATAGGTGTAATGGATGCGGAGTACTTTAACATTAACTCCATCGAAATCAAATATGAATCACTGGACAACATAATTATATAATACCTACACTTTTATTATAACACAACCAGGTATGTCACTTCATCACCTACATCAAAAAAAATATACAATTTTAATGTTGATTGAAAACATTAATCTAGGCAATAGCCTACTAAGTGGAGCACAAATGGTTGTCCAGCAATTGCACCTATATACAATGATAAAGTTGAATGTGATAAGAAAGCGACCCCGGGGACACACATTAAGAGCAATACGTCTTTAGTCTGACACCTTATTTGAATTAGAGATTTTAAAGTGGAATCCACTAGCCATGTGTAGGGCCCGGCAACCAGTATCTGAGGAACCAACACCTATTTCAAGAATCTTCTAACCCATCATGGCTGGCTTTCAAGCATAGCTACGCGCGTAAATCCGTTACAGAGACATTTTTTGATCAAAGACCCCATGTCTGCCATCAATACTTGTCATCACCGGATGACTATAAAAACACCTCTGCTTTGGCCAGACTTCCAACAGCTGGAGGGGATGGCTCCTCCTTCTGTGAGTGCTGAGCGCACACGTCAGGGAGTGAAGACACCTAGGAATCGCTTTACTTGGAGGGCCTTAACCTATGTTGTCTTACTGAGACTCAAAGCTTGATCTTAGGAATCATCCTAAAGAGAGCTTTAACATATCGCCCCTTTTGAGCCCTTGGAATATGTCAGGGCCTAGCCTTAGGAAAAGGACTTAAAAGGACTTTTAGCCTAAGTAATATTCCTCCCCAGGATTGAACTCATTTCCACAGATACCACTTCTATACATCTTGAAAAAATAGTAAGTTCGCTGATCCATTAGTCTTCGCCATGACTAGCAACAAGTCCCAATGCCAACATTCAATAACCTCGTCATATATATCTCTCAATGCATGTTCACCCATGGACAGCTGTACGTTGCATTTAGCCTTGTTTCTTAAATTCAAGATGTAAGTCCCAAAATAGAACCTATCATGGATCAGTGGCAACCACACGGACACATGGGATTTTTTATAAGGAATTTGGTTTACAATGAAGTTTTAATTGAATGTGCAGTAAGCAATGTACTATTTTACTCTGTTTAGCTGTATTATGTATTTGTTGCTAACTTTCATAAATATAATCAATGTATGTTTCACTGTGCAATACTTACTCTATGGCATTAGGAACTTTATAGTTCCTTGCCACACTTTCAAAACTACGCCACCTATCCTATATTTATCTAGTTATATCCATTCTATCTCGTTACACTATATCTGTGTAATAGTGATAAAAAAATTGTTTGCTTGAGCTAATCTGTACAGCCAGTCTTTGTTTACACCAGTCCAGAAAAACAAGCAAGCAAGACTTAAACATCAATTGCAAATTTTGCTGCACAATCCCCTAGTAACTTAGATATTTAAGGATTGGTAATTCTTTCTCGTTTGTGTTATAAGTATTCTTTAGTGCCAGTAGTCCAGGATATTTTAGCTAAGCCGGATAATATAAGAGGGAAAGATAAATTGGATGCTTTTTAACAAAAGGTGCCATAATCCACCTGTAAAAACTATGGCGACCTACATTACCAGAAACCCGCCTCAGTGGCGTAGTTAGCTAATGCGCTAGTTTCATGTTAAGCTAGACTCCAGAGGACGGGGAGATCAAGGTTTGAATCTCGCTCGGGTGAACAGGAGGGGTTTTTACTAAATAGTTTTCCACTCTCTCACAAAGCACTTAACTTCCTCTATATTCAATCTTTCCAATTCCAAACCCGTTAGCGTAATAATTACTTACACGTATAAACCGAACGGGTAGTAATATGCCATCATAAGTATTATTATTATTATTATTATTATTATTACATTACCAGAAAAAATAATTAAATTTTCTAATGTACAGTATCTGTCGAGGAATCGAGCTAAATCCTCCAGATCATATTCTGTAAGCGTGACTATAATAGTACACCTAATAAGAAAATAAGTGTATTGACTAAGATGAAAATTGTTCGCAGCGTTTAAAGTTTAAACCACTGACGAGATTCCTATATGGAATTAATTTTGTGCATTCACTAAGTGAAAAAGAACGAGTGACTCTTGATTTAACTTTTATTGCATTCCCAGTAATCAATAACCATACTTGGGTTAAGATTCTGAATGACTAGCCATAGCAATAATATCATGTGTTCTTAACAATACTATATAGTGGTTAAAACATAATGTTAAAATAATTGATTTTAAAAATTATTAATAAATGTTTTTCCAAATTTCTTTTTAAAGATATGAAATTTTTTTTAATCTTTTCACACGTGATTTTTAATGGCATTGGAATTGGAACGTTCCCTTCTCATTTTCCATGTAATCTGCGTCTTACTACCCACTAATGAAATAAGAATAGATAAGGTGGAATTTAAAGGAAATGCACATGGAGTCATGGAATGAGTATAAAATCATTTGGAAAATAAAGATTAAGAACAACCGGTTGGGATTCGATACTCAATCTACAAGTGTCCTGAAAGCCAAACTAGACGAGACTGATGCCTTTATCTGTTAGCAACACTCGTGTGGAAAAGGTTTCCCTTTCTTTCTAATTGTAATTTACAAAATAATCCTATAATATAATACTAGAACAGACACAACACTCAGTACCCCCAACTGTAGATTCATAAAAGATAAATAAGAACTACCGTTTATCGGATTGGTACGATTTAAATCACCCATGTAAATAATATTTTGTTTCTTTTAAGATAAATAAGAAATATTGATCAATCTATATTATTATTCATCTCAATTCTTTTCAAAGAAAAGCACTTTTAATATTCACTAAAAAAACTTTTAGTGAAATTTCTTCAATCAAAATTTTGATCAATCAAATTTCAATCTCAATATGTTTCCATGCATTTTTAATTTGTTTATTTTAAACTAATAAAATTTTATCATAAAAACGTTTTTAAACATTATGACGTCTTGTTTAAATATGTTTGACTTTACCACGAATAAATTAACAAATACGCTAGTGAGTTTTCTTCTTTTAAAATCAAATAAAACAATTTTTGTAGAATGAGAAACCAAGGGGAATAGTTGAAAAAAAAGGAAGACTTGCTTTCAATTTAAAGCACGGTCCAATTGAAGTAAGACTCTGGGGGAAATTTTTAGATTCACACAAAATGTATAACTAGAAAAGTTTCGAGTTAAATTGAATAAAGCTCTTATCATTTCAAAGAAATACAAACTAAGTATTTATCAGAATAGAAGTGAGGCAAGAAGCTACTCGCATTCATTAACTGGGTGATTGTAAGACACAAATATGTTGTTAATTAATATTGATTTATAGACACTTAAAACTGGTTCATGAGTCAACAAATTAAGTCTATATCTTTTATATTAGTGGAAAGGTCAAATTTAGTTTGATTGAATTAACAGGTCTACCAATTATTCCTTAACAGAGAGACTAACAACAAAAGTCATTTAAACAAATATCTGACGTGGCCTAAAGGGCTTTTCAATGCAAGTGTGCCGTTTTCAATTTTTTTTTTTGCATAGTTAATTATTTGAAATAAAAATAAAGAAACCTGACTACGTAAAAATGGTAGCTTTTTCTGTTAAAATCACGGCCAAGCCAAAGCTGCTTACTTAGTCCTAAATCGATGCGTAATCGGGTGTGGTACGAGGTATTTTCAGTTTTATATAAATATAGGTGCTAACAACTCTTAGCTTTTATTAAGAGCCATAAAAACCAATAATATGCGTGAACATCCGAATTATTATTATTATTATTATTATTATTATTAATTCATTTAACTCCAGATATGGACCATAGGGCTGCAAAAAAGCCTTGATACTTCGTCTATTCCCTGTTGCAATTTCTGTCTGAGGTTAATTTCAGATGGAGCGGGCAATAAGCCCACCTATCTCTCTGATTTATATGAGCAGCCAAGAAAGAGCACTACAAACTTTGCTGGAATTGTACTTTTATATATCTACTAGGGCACTCCTACATGCCACAATCAACATGGGGACGATGGCTTGGAGGCCGATACACACAGAATGATAAGCTAAGCTGAGCTGTGCTGTGCTGTGCTAAGATTCTGTCAGTTTGGTTTCACAATCATTGCTAAGCTAAGCAATGTTCCCTCTTTACTCTCCTGAATTCAGTGTTGTTTCTTTCTGGTCTGCTCCAATGAAGTTTATTTAAGGCGTTCTCCAAAATATCTTGTTTGAGCTCAGATGGTAGTACCGAGGAAGATAAAAGGTTGCTGTTAGAAGCTGTTTTAAAAGATAAAGAAAATTTAGGAGCTGTTCAATTAACACTTCCATTTTAATATAAAAACCTTTATTAAATATAATACCTAAATAGAATATTACTTAAATACACGTGAAACAAACTGAAAACAACACTTATTTAGTTATTTTCACCAAACAAGCACTGCGTCTGTTCAAGCAGAGCCCAGGCTAAGTTATGCGCATGCGCAACGTAAGATGGCTAAAGATGGGAGTTGGAAAATTTGCCCAGCCAGCAATCAGGAAAAACAGCGTGGCGTGGCAAGGCATAACTCAGCTTAGCTTTCTTGTGAACCAACACATTTAAATATATGGTCCGCTATTTTTCTAAAGCATTTCCAGAGCAAATCTTAGCTTAGCTTAGCGTTTTGTGTGTACTAGCCTTTACTTCCCCTCCGAAGGAAGTTGTGCTATGGTTTGGTTTCGCTCAGTAAAAATCCATCGTTCACATCTGGGTTTGAACTCACGAACTTTGGGTCTTGAGGAAAGCACTTTACCACAATACCACCGAAGTCGATACGCATCAGAATGGTGGAAATTAATTTAAATAATATTTATACCTTAATTTTAATATTGTTAAGATAGTAAATTATTGTGTTTTTTTTTACATAACCTTTTAAGGGTGTTGGGTTGACTCCACATATCTCTTGACTACAGACATGTTTTTTACCCCGGATGATATTAATATATGATACTATTGATTATATGTATAAAAACGATCGTTGTGGTGCAGAGCTGACATAATGAAATACTTTCAATTCTCACCGAAAGGACATAGCGGATTGCAATGAAATAGTGTGATTGGTTCAGAGTTTGACATGCGGCCTTGCTTATAAACAGGTTTAGAGGGGGAGACATGAGTAAGAGCTAAATATTAAGGTGAGAGTGTGGGGAATAAGCGTTAGGGCAGAATTTATTTGTTCAAAAGAGATCAAGTTGTTCTGCAGTAGAAATACAGAGCTTAACTTTATTCACACCCAGTTCGGTGGCCGCATGGTCTACGGTGCTACTCTCGTAATAGACTTTAATGTCAAAGACGGTAAGATTGGAGTTTGATCCCGGTCAAGTGTAATGAGGGTGCTTTTTCCTAAATGATTTTCCTTTTTCCCTTCCACTTCCTTTCAACTCAACCTTACTTGTTCCTAATACATTAGTGTAATTAGTACATAGGCGTATGAATCACACGGCTGGACAAGTGGTGCTAAGAGAAATAAAAACTTATTTTATTCACATGGTGACCTCAACATTTCTTGAATATCTGTCAAGGGTGTCTTGGAATTTAATGACAACTTTTTCTCTTCATTATCAAGTTTCTCGTCATATGCCAATATGCTCATCAAAGATCTTCAAAAACTATTGATATCACCATTAAAAGAAAATTAAACTCTATGTATCTACTGGAGAGATATTTTATTTACGTATTTTGTCCAAAAAATGTTTCACCGTAAAAACTACACAAGAACTGCCCTTAACCCACGTTGCTTACACTCCTAACATTAATTCTTCTCAACCAGAGCGCAGCGCTCAAGCAACCCTTTCAACTAGGGGTTTCTTTCAAACTAGAATAAATGTGTGCTCCCCGATAGGTCCCATGAGAGCCACTCATCCCTTCTCTTTCTTCCCATATTACCACAGGGGCTGTAACGACAACGCCATAGAATGGTCAAGTCAATAAAATTCAAATTTCTACGAATAAAATATTATTTTCTCTCCTTCTTGCTTATAGATGATCCTTTTTGCTCTCAATTCGTTTATACCACGAAGGTGGCGGCGTGAAGGTGTCCTGTTAATGAATAATTTATTATTTCTGGTGGTGCTAAGAAATTGGTAATGTTAAACTCAGAGTATACAAAACAATAATTTTTCAGATTTATTTCTATGTTTGGGAAATATGGTATCATTGAATGATAAAAAAAAGTGTTCGAAACCAGGGTGCCAAGGAATATATTTGGTCAAAAAAGGTATGAAGATACTGGGTGCGGCAAGAGCCTACATAATGATGAGTTACAAACCCTGTATTCATAACAAGACAGTTTTGTATAATTAAGTGTCTTAGTGTAGTGGCGTATCACCTACATCGATGGGCACATGTTCCACATTATGTTAATTGTTATGGACGCTATGTGTATATAAAACATGTACTGTGTATAAAGGATGCACCGTAACATGTTGGACCCACTTCAGTGCAGAACAGGAGACTCAAACACATAGAAAACAGTTCATGGTAACATGTATCCAATTTGATCTTGTTTCCAAATAAAGTCATGGTTTTACTTCAGTAATATGGAGCTACTTAAGATTATAAAAAGTTCTCAAAATGACCACTTTCAACCTGAATGAAAGCCTGCAGCCATCGTATCGTAGAATCCCGCTCTATTTAAAAAATACCAGGGGTTTGGAATAACTTGGAATAGCCCATAGAACATATCTAGTCGACAGGTTGAAGGATATCGAGTATGGTATATAAAGAGTTTAGTGGAATCACTTATATGTAGCTCGGAAAAAAGGTCAAATGGGATACATATTTCTATGAACCTTTTATCATTGTTTTTGTGTCTCCTGACGTGGCTTCCACATGTTAAAGGTACACAGTGTGTATAATTTTAGGAGTTTGGCACCTTTGGGGCTCTCAGCACTTGGGTCTGCTATCACAATAAACTCCTAGTTATTTTGGTAGTACATACCTAATACATTATTTTGACCCCTCATAGATTTGAGCCATGGTATCTCAGAGGGAATCGTTCAATTTGTTCAAGTCTTAAAAACACAGTCACCCTTGAAATATTAATATTTTATAGTTCTTTAATACCAAATTATGACTTTAATTCTTCAGTGAGAACTATATTTATACTTTTGAATACTAACACACTATCGGCATATTAACAAAATGAAGCAGTAGGGAAAGATAATTTTCCAAAGAACTGGAACATCAACCGCAATCAGATAGTATAAAATTAATAATTAGAAAACATCTAGGGGGAAAGTCAATCCCAAACGCACCGGGCATGATTGAGTCAATGTTTCCAATGCAAAAAGGCAGGCTAAATATTCACACAAACTGCCAAACTTATTAAATTCATAGTGTTAGATTGCCCACGCACTTGCTCAGCTCTGAGAAATAAATTCTCAATATTTTTGGAATAATTTATTATAATATAGATAAAGCGTATTTGCGTGTTTGGTAACGCTGTAACTCTAAAATCAGAAAAACTTGAAAGCTGAAACTTAGGAATGTGTACTTCATGAAACCTGTGAGTTTGCACCTCAAGCAAATTTAATTTTTATTTTACATATATTTTGTAAACCTGGGCCTGGATTCACTAACGGGAGCAAATCTGCTCCGGCGTAAGTATAGAAATGGCGCAACTTTGCGCCCAAGATGCTCCCCAAGATGCGCCTTATTTATTTGCTCCATTTCCGTATTCACTAAACAAGGCGCAAACTGGTGGCAAGATTATGGTGACGTCACCATAAACGTCATCAATTGTGCTGTTTCGACCAATCCTTGTGAAGAATTTCCTTTCAAAGTCAAGGCTACTTTATTTTAAATCTCTAATGAAAATGACAGCAAATACAAGGATTTCTAAATATTTTGCTTGTAGACTAGCAATAAAATTAGAAACGGCCTCTTTGTGGGTGCTTTACAAAACCAATATTAGTATATTATTTAGTATTTATTAATATTATTAGTTTAAAGCTTAAGTTCCATTAAGAAAACATTTATAGAAACTTTAAAATTTATTTTAAAGCTATACTAACCACCATATTTACTGACGCGATGTCTTTGGATTTGGAGGAATACAAACCTCTTTGGATCTAGACAAAGATTACACAGTTCGTGGTTTCGTTTGACGTTTTGTTTTGTAATAATGCAATAAATGCCATTACGTTGTTTGAATGTAAGATTTCAACAATAAAAGGTAAGTAATTGCTTTGTTACCACTATCTAAATTGAAACAAATTTTGTGCTTGACAAACGTCTGTTATTTTAATTTCTTTATTATTAATTGGAGTACAGTTAACTAATTATTGTATTTTAAGCCATAACGATAATATGCCGCCATTTAAATTTATTGAAGTGACAATCATGATTTTAATAGTTGCGCCTACTCTTGCGTGGTGGCAAATAAAAGGCGCAACTTTGCTCTCAAATTGCGCCTGCTTCTTTTAGTGAATAAGGATTTGAGCACATCTTTCAAACTTGCGCCGGCGCAACTATTTGCTCTTGTTAGTGAATCCAGGCCCTGATGTACTACTTTGTTCTGCTAAAAAGATAATTGTAGTTCCCTATCATTGTGTATTGGTGAATATGGTATTCATTTGTTTCCTATCTAGCTTCATCATTCAACCTCAAATAGAAAGAAGAATTTAAACCTCAATAATTGCATTAGGACATGTCAGGAGAGATATAAACTTCAATTCCAAAAATAAATTTTAATCTCAGATTTAAAAGAAAACTTAAGAGAGATTTAAGAATGAAATTCAAAGACAATTTTAAACCTCAAATCCAAATTTAAATTCCGTGATCATGTAACCACACGAGCATGACAATTCATATACGTAAGGCCTAGATAAATAATATTTTATAATAATTTTAAATAGATATTACAATTTCTGTATACTCTTGGAATAGCCTATTAATAGCTTTAATAAAAATGACCTACAATTAAATCGATTTATTATTATTATTATTATTATTATTATTATCGCGTCTTACTACCCGTTTGGGTTGCACGCACTTAGGCTAATGTGTAATGGTATGGTGATTATGAGATGAAATGGAGTACCTAAAGTTTAACGTGGGATCTGAACCCCGGTGGAGGTCTGGCATTCCACACATTCACAAGTTGTGATTAATACACGTCTTGTCAGAGGTGAAGGGAGGGTTTGGCAAATCAGATAAATCTGTGTCGGGACCTAGGATTGAACTCCGGACCCCCAGCACAGGTTACTGACACCTTACCCCTATACCATCAGGTCACCGACCAAATGTAATAATTGAATTATCTAGATAATTAGTTAGCCATTATTTTTTATTGGTTAGTGTAGAAAGTTTTAGGTGTGGTTTTACTGAAAAAATACAGAGACCACTCTTTCCTCGTGCAGCACTGGGTTCTTGCATCTATCTTCAAATTAAATAAGCAAGATTTTATTACATGGGGATATTTTTGTTAAAGCTAACTATGTGTCAATGGATAGAGAAAGGGAACGAAAATGTTAATTTAAAAGAAGTATCCCACTTCGTTTCAAGATAGTGTGTTTTTTTCCACTGTAGGATTATCCTGTTTTTTTTAGTCCGATCAATAAAGAGACATTCTGAAAGCCCGAAGTACGAGAAGGACGTCTTGCGTCTCGCTCCGAGATAAACAAGGTCGCGTCCTAATAACCTGTTTACAGTCTCACATTCTCATACGTCACGACAAGCACCACCCTTAGCCTTTTTTTTTTCTATCCAATTTAACCTAGAGGTAGTTTGATTCTGAACTTCTTTTCTCGGGCGAGTCAGAGGAAAACTCAAAATAAGATTTACTACGGCTACAACTAGCTTAGGGAACCACCCACAGCTTAGGCTGAATGGTTTAGGGGGTTATTCTTACCTTGCATTTGGTCGTCACTAGCAGGGAGCTCAGAACTCAAATCTCTTAAGGGTGAACTGTAATTGATTTCATAGCCACGTGCTTTTCAATGTGGTTTTCTTATCCTAATATATACTAATGCAGTTACATCCCCTATGATTGAATATCCCTAACTATAGCCGTTAATAGCCCTTGTGTTGAATTAATAGGCAACAAAATCTAACATTATGGATATCATAATATTATTGTTAATAATATATTATAATAACAATTTAGACAGCTCAAGTGGGAATAAAAACTTATTACTGCTGTATTTTAAAATGTTTTGATAAGATTAAAATTCAAATAAAATTTGTATTTATAGTCAGAGTAACATCTTGACATATTATGTGAAGTGGCCTTTAAAATGAAATTATATTAAAATTGTTTCAATCATTTTAATGTTGTTCAAAATTTGTGATAGGTTATTAGAAAGATAACTTTATACAATATCAAGATATGATGTAAGGGATTAATTTACTTAAAATGTCTTAAAACTAGTCACAACAATTTGAATTTACGTGTGTAGAAAAAGTATGCGTCTGAATGTTATTGCATTACATCTAAACTTATTTATATACTAAGATAGAATAATATGGTTTAAAATATATTTTATTATTATTATTAATATTATTATTATTATTATTATTATTATGTATATAAAAATAAGTTGGTCTCTGCATGTTTCTTTGAACGCAATAAACACTATACCGATTGCGTCAAAATCTCGCATGGATATAGCTTGGACGTCCGGTTAACACTTAGGTTATATATGATTTCTTTTAAAATATAATAAAATTGATTTTTTTCAAATATATTGTCTTAAAGAATGTGGTGAATGTTGTATTCACCTATTTATTGTGGAATCAATTATTTTTTCTCTTACTTGGTCAACAAACCAACTATAATCCAAAGAGTAATCTTAGAATACATTTAAATCTAAAAGCCAAAGAGAAAATACATTTTATATTGACTATTTTGTGTTCATATTTAAAGACAAATTATGTTTATTTAACATAATAAAATATACACTGAGGCAACTTTTAAAATCTTTATTTGATTATATCTAAATACTAAATATATATCCACTTATTTATTTATCTATCTAAGGTAATTAACTTGCACTTTCTGAACTGATTGAATATATTAGCACAAGAAAATTTCTATGAGTGAGAGAAAAAAGGCCCACCAATTTTGCCGGGAAAAGTATCTTCACATAAAATCCATGATTCTTTTACTTGCCACAATTGACTTGGGACAGATGGCTTTACTTTTCCCAGAAAAGGTTGTGCTTGAGAAAAATCCATCGACCCAGGTTGAGTTGGAACCCGAGAACATTGAGTTCTGAGGTGAGCACTTTACCCCAAGTTCACACAGGTCTACAAATACTTAGACAAATAATTGAATTCTCACATTTAAAGGTCAGCTTAAACTCCAGAGAAGCCTAGGAGATAATCAAATATAATCTTATGTAGTAATGTCATTTTAAGACCAAGAAACAGCCTATTATTTCATTTATGCTTTTTATTAAACTGTGATGCTCTTTTTCCCTAAATGTTTTTGTAACAATCTATATAGCTTATTTTCTCAAATCTTAATACCACTCTTAGGAAAATATTGCGTTTTCTATGTAATGTGTTCGTATTTGAACTCAGTATGGACTAATTAATATTTAGATTCAAAGATTGTTTCTAAAATGTATTGGTATAAATATTTGGTTTAATATTATAAAATAATTATTCTAAGAGAATAAATTATCTAAAGGGTGTAGCCGGATATAGAATATCCTAATTTTATATAATTTTAATATTTTTCTGTCCAAAAGAGCTATTCAAACACTTCTAAGTATCCTAGAAATATAAAATTTGGAATTCCAACAGATCTTAAGCTAATGTTCTCTAGAAGTCCAGAAAATCCAATATTTAATGTGGCGGATTCAAAATAGTGGATTGGATTAGGCCATAAATATTGAAAATTAATAAGTCTTTCAATAAACAGACTGTTACTATGTATTTGAACTATTTAACTACCATTTATGCTGTGTCACTCTTCTTTTCTTGCTACTCGCACCAAAAGGCAAAAATTCAAAATAGTAATAATTGTGTATAGAGAAATTATAACTTAATCTACAAATGAAATGTCAGCTTTTAAAACACGTTCAGGTATTATTTTTATTTTGACTACTTTCGAGTCTTGTAACTTAATTTAAACCAATAAAGGATTAATATTTTAACATAGTTTAAGATTTGTTAGCTTTTCCTTCCAGTTAATTTTATATACTAAAAAGAGCAAAACTACTTTATAGATTCTCCTTATGAGAATGAATGGGTACATCTACTAGTTTTATCTAAAAACTTAACCTAAGAGAAAACAATAATAAACTAAACAACCAAAATGACAGAAAGGAATACTTCTCGGTATGAGGACAAAAATAATACAGGCAGTAATACTAATGATCTAGGCCTTAGTAGGGGAAATTTAAGGAAAATATAATTTATTAAATTTAGCCACAGTCATGCAATTCATTGACATGCATTCAATTCTTGCTAATCCAGATCAATTCGAGGATAAGTCATCCAGATAAAGCGATAATTCGGATTGGTGAAACAAAAGATAGGATTAAAGGTCTGATTAAAAATGGAACACAAATAAATGGAAGATTTAATTGTGTATTCCAGCGTTCTTCTTCCTCTTTTGTTGTTATTTTGATATGTTCTCCCTTTCAACACTACCATCCTTTTAACAAGGAACTAACGCTTTCAAAGCCTCTTGCAGGCCATCTTGATGCCTTGGTAAATGGGCTGTATTGAGGCAGGCTATCTTGATGCCTTCGTAAATGGGCTGTATTGAGGCAGGCTATCTTGATTCCTTGGTAAATGGGCTGTATTGAGGCAGGCCATCTTGATGCCTTGGTAAATGGGCTGTATTGAGGCAGGCCATCTTGATGCCTTGGTAAATGGGCTGTATTGAGGCAGGCCATCTTGATGCCTTGGTAAATGGGCTGTATTGAGGCAGGCTATCTTGATTCCTTGGTAAATGGGCTGTATTGAGGCAGGCTATCTTGATTCCTTGGTAAATGGGCTGTATTGAGGCAGGCTATCTTGATTAGATGCCTTGGTAAATGGGCTGTATTGAGGCAGGCCATCTTGATGCCTTGGTAAATGGGCTGTATTGAGGCAGGCTATCTTTATAACTTGGCCAATGGGCAGCATTTTTTGTTGAAGACAAAGCCAGGTTAATGAGCTGTATTAACGCGGCATTTTTGGTTGACGAAAAAGCCAGGTAAATAGGCTGTATTAAGGTGGTATTTTTGATTAACGACAAAGCCAAGCAAATTTTTTTATCACAACATCCTATCACCCATTCAAGTTGTATGCTTGTATACTAATTACACTAATGGACTAGGGATAAGGAGAGTTAATTTATAGAACGTGTAACTACATTTGCGTGGAGAGAAAATGTTAAACCGCTTGGTTAAAACAACCCTCAGTACACCCGACTGGATGTGAACCACGATATCCCCATCATCTACAATATAGTTTATTGATTAAGTAGTGCCTTAGACCATGTGTTCACCGAAACGGGTCCTTACTCTTTATTATCCTTACTGGACCTATTTTTGATCCGGACTATCCAAATCCAGATTGGCTAACTTGATACGAATTGTTCCCTGATTTTAAATGCCACTTTTGATTATTTTGAGAATGGTTATGTATCTCTCCCTAGGATGTGGGATAGTTTCTATTATATTTATTTTAGGTGGAGGTCCTATTTGATTTTTGGGATGGATACACAGTTTTTCGAGCGACATAACAGTTTGTTCCTTCTCTGCTGGTTTAGGTTTATATTTTTGTTCTCTAATCTCCTCGTGTATTAAAGCATTTATTTTAGGAGAAATAGACTTTAATTCCTCTAGTTTAAGTTTAACCTGCTCATCATCACAACTCAAACGTAGTATTCTATCTTCAATATGTTTAGATTTGGTAACATATTTATTTGTTTGTGAATAACTAGGTAATTTAGTTTCCTTAACTTGGGTCAACAAATTATTTAATTTATCTTTTATGATAGGAATCTCTATTGAATCTGTAGAATTAATCTGACAATTTTCCGTGACACTACCTCGTCCTATTCCTGTTATAATAATTCTCGAAATTGTGACCCCAATTTTTCAAAGGTAGAACCTGGGGTAACACCTCTAATACGTAATTCGTATTGGAGTTCATCAGATTCAAGTCTATAAACATCCATATTGGTTTTAGTTTTGTCTATTAAACACTCTGTTGTAATTAAATGATATTATATTTGTTATTTTGAGCTAGCACACCTTGACCTATATGATGTGTACTCCTCTATTTGGTCAGGTAACACCACTTCAAAATTTACAAGGTAATAATACACATAATTAGAACCATAACACTAATAATCCTTTAAATATGATATACATATTATATAAGGATGTTTTTTTATCTGATATTGACGTGTACGTTTCAACAAGAACATAGTTGCGCTAACTAACTTGACAGATCAAATTACTCGCGTCCCCATACATTAAATTACCAAATAATTTTAAAATGGCATTGAATGGATAAAATAGTCAAATTTCCAACTTGTCTGTTTGAACTGTAGTGGGCCATCTTGAAGAACTTCCCTGACGGTCTCTGTGTAACTCCATTGTGACTTCTAATGGACGTTTCTAGTAGAGTTAAATTATGTCTGTTTGGGGTTGGAGACAGGAATCCCCACGTAAGGGGAAGAGTTCTGGTGGAGGAAAAGATCGTTGGGACTTCTTGCAGATACGGCTAGGACGGTTGGTTCGACAATTTTTTGTAGCGGGTATCCCCAAAATGTCCGTGTAGGATGTTGCCCCAGTTGACGATGTGGAGTGTGACGTCACACTCCACGTATCACGAGTTGCGCTGGTTGAACTGTGTGTTGGTCGCGTGTGACGCTAGAGGGCGGGTCGGCCGCCTTCCTCTCTGGCCTGCGCGCGGCGGGACCTCAGTTCAACTCCAGGCATCACAGTTTAACCCCAGACACATGAGTTCTTCTCTTTGCTCGGTCCGCGAGCGGACACCAAGAGTTTCTTATTCATTAAATGAGTTACAACATTGTTAAAGAGTTTGAACATCATTAAAGAGTTTCAACATCATTAAAGAGTTTCTCATTAATTAAAAGAGTTACAACGAAAGCGTGAACTCATAGTAAATAGAAAATATGTCCTTTCTTCTTGGATATTTTGTAAAGGACTCTACGTAGGGTCGGCACTTGAAGTGGTCGTGGGTTTACTAAATTGCATCCATGCACTTGCTTGAGCTGCTACCATGAAACCCTCTATGGTAGCAGAGCGTGTTTATAGAGTATGACGTCACTCTACCATCACCGCGCACTCTTGAACTCTGAGCCCGCCGTGTGTGGCGCTGGAGGGCAGGTCACGTGGTCTCGCTCTCTGGCTTCCACGCGGGTGGGACCTCAGTTCAACTCCAATCACTTACATTGTTTTAGTCAAACACCATAGTGCTTGTTTGGACATGATACGATAGCGTGGTATCAAACATTGTTCTTGATTTGGATCACCTCTGATTGTAACACAGCCGAAACCAGCACGCTACAAGTGACTAAGTGGGATTCATCAACAGCCAGCACGCAAACAACAAGAGGGTTTAATGAACAACAACAAATAGGGTTTCAATTTATTGAAAATGTATCAGCTATCTCTATACAGCCACAGAAGAAATCACAGCGTTAAAAACCTTCGAACCTAATCCCTACGTTCAGGATCATGCATTATCAATTGATCATATCAGTCAAGCTCACTGGTACAAAATAAATACTCTCTGCTGTTAAGTATGATTTCATTAAGTGTATAGCTCAGTGGTTAAAACATTGGCGTACTAAGCAAAAGGTCCCGGGTTCGATTACCGTGTCCAGGTGTCATTTTTCAATTTTCAGAATATAATATCTAAATAGAATAATCCTCACTAAAAGCATAAATAATAGCTTTGACTATTTTATTCTTAAGCGTATTAAGTTGGTGTATGAGTCGTGTAATCTAGACACAGACAATTATGGTCCCTACAAACTGTCAGGACATTATTTATCGTAAAATGTATATACACCCATTATATATGTATATAAACTATAATACTACATCGAGATAAGCTGTAATACAGTCAAACATTGTATGTTTATAAACATACACATAGAATGTTGAAATATTTATCGTGTAGCCCAAGGCGTAACCTTGGTCAATGATCATATCTGGGATGCATTTGATTTATAGTTCCATATATCATTTTTCATCCTCAAAATTGGACCACTCCCAAATTTATTTGAAAACACAGTTTAAAATTTAAACACATTCCACAAAAAGTAAATTAATTGCTTTATATACATAAATATATATATAATATGAATAGGGCAGTGGCGTAGTAGGAAAAATGTAATTTGTTGTGGAAGGGTGAAAGCGGGTTTCTAAGGTAAAACTGAGCTTGAGTCACCTTCATAAAAAAAAGTTACTCTTATTTATAAATTAGAGTCTGCTTCCAACAGTAGCACCTCTAGTGCATGTACTATACAAGACACTTTGATTAGAAACTACTTTAATTGTAGATGAAGAATCGGTGTGTGTTCCAAAACAAGCACCTTTGGCACCCTAAAAAATGTTCCCTCGACGCCCATATCAATTTTTAGGGGAGATCTGCAGCTCCCGAGCTCCTATACTATGTTATTAAGCTCCCGGAGAAGGATAAGTATAAGGGATTGCTCATGTGATATACCTGTAAGAATGATGGATAATTTCTAGAAAAAAAACGCAACCAGTACTTTAGAAAACCTATCTAAAATTTCGGGGAAATATTAACATAAGTTGTTCTGGTTGCGTGAAGGTTGAGAGACCACGTAAGGGAAACATTGCTTATTGTATGAAATTCACATAATATTTCTCCGAAAACCTAAACCAAATAATATTTAAAAAATAAACTTTCTTAAAATTTGATTTTAGGGTGAAAAGAATGGGAAGGTAAGACAATGTGACTAAACATTTCTTGAGAAATAACACAGAGTATATCATTAGCGTGAATATCCAGATAGCCCGGACGGGTTGTGAGATGCGAGAAACCCAGTATAAAGAGAGTAGATAGATTTTACTATTTTCCCCATTATTTTAAGTAGTCCTATTTAACGTCCACATTCTGAACTGACTGATTATATCGACCAGCCCACGACTTATAAATTAACTTAACAACCAGTCCTCGGCCATTAGATAGTTAATCACTGGGAAAAGGGAAACCCCACATTTCACCAATTATAAATATTTGACCATGCCTGAATCGAACTCGGAACACTTAGCTCGGTAGACAGACACGCTACTAACTCAGCCAAGGTGTCGGACCAGTAAGTCAACGTTTTTATTAATAAAATGGAATCAATATTTTGCACTTTCTAAAAACAATGATAACATAAGAACAAGACTTACACGCACACTTATCAAACTTAAAATAGTACGAATTATACTAGACACACACATATTGAACTCAAATATTTTCTAATGTAATATAAGGACGAATCCATGTACCTAATATTAATAATAATAATAGTAATAATAACCATATTTTAAATTATCACACAGAAACAAGCTACAGTCCAGCTTTAATAGGAAAAAGGTTTTTAGAAAATGTTAAAATATTTATTTGCAGCCAACAATTGATTTAAGTTTACTATATTGTAATTATTGTACTTTGTTTTGTTTATTGGCTACGCGTCTTACTACCCATTCGGGTTGTACGTCATAACTAGTGATGCAATAAGTATGGTTAATATATATCAAAAGTGAAAGCTGCAAATTACATGACTTGACGTATGGATATGTGAAAGTAGATCCAGTAACTTTTCTAACCTTCAGATAAGGCCCTTCCTATATAAATTAGACTGTATAATTGTCCTCACTAACCACTAAGCAATGAAGATGGAACAATATTAAACTTACTGTCAAAAATAAATAAAGTGATTCCAAACAAAAGTTCTTATTTGATACCCGCACTGTTGGACACATGGACTAAATGTCAGCCTTAACCAGTCAGGCCTGCCAGTGATGAGAAGGTCGATGTTCAAATCCTATTCTGGTTAGTTTTAACTGAGGACAATTATTTCCTAAAGTTGTTCCCACTTTTCTTTCAGGCAAATTTGGTAACATTTTCTCTTAATCATACCCTTACTTAGTATAATTAAATGCATTTATACCAGATAGATCTTAAGACGTGATTTTGTTATATGAATACTATCATCAAAATCTAAACATTTTATTTTTAATTTTTTTGAAAGAAAGATTTTATTATTCTAATACTATCATATAATTAAAATAGTAGTTTTAAACCTTCATAATCGATTTAACTATTTAAATATCCATACCCACTGCTTTGTTGAAACGCTCCGTGCATTGATTCCTTTTAATGAAGCTGTTCGTAGCAGAGTTCAACATGAACATTTCATTCATTACTGGTAAATTGTTCCGGTCATTATTTTCATTCCACTATATGAACTTTTATTCAAGAGAATGGTTTAAAGGCAATTCACTACATAACTAAATGTTTTTGCAAATATTAATCAAATTGGATAAATTAAATAGATACCATTGAAATAAAAATCTATGTATTTACTAATAGTTACAAGCCTTACTCGATGATTTATCATTGTATACCAATTTTGATGAAATAACAGTATTTATAAACAAATATTGATAAAGATAGGAAATAGTATATCTAGTATTAAAATACATTTATTTTGGTTTATTGATAAGCTCAAGTATTAATAATATTGTCGCTGATGAATCAGGGCCCTTTTCTTTAGTCGCATACGATGCTCTGAAGTACCGGTATATAAACATTGATCATGACCCCTTTGTTGTAGAGATGTATATTTTATGAGTCACTTAATTATTTTTTTTGTTGACATTTTATAATATAGTCTCTCTTAGTTTGCGTCAATTTTAAGTCATTTTCAGACATTTTTATTTTAGTCATTTTAAGGTATTCATGTTGAATAGGTATGTTTGTTAATACAATAGATATTTAAAAAATAAATAGATGCTCACAAGTAGTCTATAATTTTTCAACACATAGTTGTTGGTATTTGTACTGACTTTGGGGGGTAGGGTGATCTTGGCCCACCCAAAAACTACCTAGAAGGGGCTAGTGTCATTTTGGCCTCCCGAAAATCTCTGCGTCTGCATTTTATTGATGCGTGCAACAATTTGTTGACAAATGTTTTACAAGATACAAGTATTTTTTGGCTTTTAATAATAAATGGCATTTCAAACAGTTTATGTAATCTTGCTTATAAGTCACCTAACACTTGGAAGTTGCCAGGTTCACACATAGATAGCTGTAGTGTATGCTCGCGAGCAGCACAATCTCGAAATGCCTGAAATCGAACGCTGCTACAGGTATCGACTCAGCAGTTAATACTCGATAGTACTAGTTTAACAACCACCCCGAGCGATGAAGTCACTTTTTAATATGGCAAATAATTTAGTACCAAGAAATATGAAGAGAAAGCGGACATTCCTTCAAAGTATATAAAGAAATTTCTGCTTTAAAAAATATTTATTTCTATGAATCAGATATTTATACTTCTTTATGATGACTGTCAATGTGCCACATCTGGTGGTAAATAATTTCCAATCAAGAAATAGGGCATTCCTTCAGAAAATGTACTTGTAATAGTTATTTAAGCAAATTTTATTGTTGGCTCAACCTGTGAATATTTTTTTCCTGTTAACATTTGAATATATTCTAATACCACAGAGTAATGTTCACATGTCACATATTTGTTATTATTTCTTACTTCACATCCCTGCATCCCATTAATCATGCCCCCCCAAAAAATTATCTGAAGTTGGCGCCACTGGACTTGTCAGAATAAGAAGATAATGTAGGCAATGGAATTGGTATCCCCTTTGCTTGCATGGTTGTAAAATACACCCTCCTGGTGAGACATTGCAATTCATTTGGAAAGGGTTTCGTTGTAAGGAGATAGCTAATACTTCTGAAGCAGATATTTGTAGGTCAATATTATATTTAGCAATATGGAAGTGTGTTTAGTTGTTAAGGACCTTTCATTGCACCTTATATATGTAAAATGATTGTTTGATTTAATCCTGTGCATTTATTAAGATTTTTTTTCATTATTCCAAGTCAATTTTTGAAAATTTGAAATATATTTTTTATAATTTTTTGTTCATTTTATACATCATATATCGATCATGTTTAGGTCATTAAAATCTGGGCCTTGCTGATGATGTATTTGACTAGTTTTAGGACAAACTAGAGCATATATCCTTATTTATTAATTTCTAGCTACTCACAGCTCGTACAGTCTCTTTCACAAGTCAAAGGAAAATAAGGACTATAATCCCAACCAGAAGCACTGAAACTTAATTCTAATAGAATTCTCACTTTCTCTCTCCGTGCGAATACGGATGCATCTCTCCTAAATACTAGCTTCCTCAACCTTACCCTATTTATTGTAAATATGTAGAGAACCAGTAAAGTTATCCTTATCAAGCATGAGTCTCTGATAGTTTGCCTATGCCACAAAGGTCCCAGGAGAAAAAAATATAAAATTAAGAATCTTAGTTTAGAAAAATATTTAATTAAATTAAATAAGCTAATAATTATTTCTAAATAAAGAATCAGTATCTAAATATTTATCCAATATTAAGAATATTAAAGAAATATATATCTAAAAGCTACTAACTTGTATAGTTTTAAGACATTCGGGGTCGCTTTGTCAGCGAATCACTTTGATAATTAATTAAAAAATTTACCCGTTTCTGTCACCGCATGGTCTGAGCCAAGGCGTCAATCTCAAAATAGACTAGACTACCGATGAAGAGGATATCGTGTTTGGATCCCGGTCGGGTCTACTAAGGGTGGTGTTTCCTAAATAGTTCCCTACTCTATTCACTCATATGCGAGTACACATCCTCTAAATTCAAACTTATACATCCCTGGTTCACTAACTCAATTGGTGCACAAGAATATAGTCCGAATGGGTAGTAAGACGCAGTATTAAAAAAATTAAAATATTCCAAAAATATTAATATAAAATGAAGGGAACAAGGGATAATATTTTTGCACACATTGCTTATGGGGTGGGAGGCTGACACCACTTATTTTTTATTGGTTTATCTCTTTTTTTTTAATTTTTTTTTGTTTTGATATCTTGGTACATTTTAATTATTATTTTAACTCTCACAAGAGATGGGGTGTACTTATTTTAAGGCTCACCCAAGGTTTATGAAACCTTTGTACCGGCCCTGTTGATAATAGGTACTGACACGAGAACATTTTAATTTTAAATAAATCTTATCGTACAACGTAACACTTTAGAAGCCAAGAAGTGATACATCCAGCTCTCTTTAGTCCATGACCATGACCAAATAGAAGTACACACAGTAATTTACAGTATTTATTGGATTTCGCCGGCTGAGGTTCTCTTCACACTTGGCGTGTCGAATTCTCACGGTCTCCCGTTACTCACGCTGCCTTCTTCCCTCCTCCGTTCCCTTCACCAATCCCCACTACCCCCTCTTATCCTCCATGTTCTCATTACTGAAAGTGATGTAGGGGTGAGGGTATGGGAAGGGAACGACCTTTCCACTCACTTCGCCCTACCTATTAAGATCCTCTCATGTAACTTAGGACTAATTACTATCAAAGACAACCTATAACTTTAACGAACGTGAAGGTAATTGAAGGTAATTTGTTGCCTACTGGATGGGGGAATTAAATGTAATAAGCACTTTTTTTTATATCGACAGTTGTACAAACATATTTTTTACGTAAATAATTAAATATGGTTAATTATTTATTTTAGAAAGATTTTGGGTTTGTTTGGCAAAATTTACTCAAATTTAAAAAATAAATAAAAAATACTTCAACTTAGGGGAAATGTGATATTACAAATTTTACAAATTTTAGTATTTAATTCATATTGTGTTGTTTTTAAGTCATGGTAAGCAACGTGCGTTTTATTTTCCTGAAAGATAGTGCACCATCATTTGTCTTAAATATGAGATAAAGAAAAAATCGCTAATTCAGAATCAGAACTATGCAATCCTTTTTTTTTTAACTTGTACGTTTAAGGCAAGGATCCTAATCCAAGATACATGGATGAAGAGGATATATTAATGAATATTTACCTCCAGTAGACAGGATAAGAACTTCCAGCACATCTACGATAACTAAGGGCTCCAACTATAAATCATTAATTTGTACAACCATAGCCTAAGGTTTATATAGTCATTGTCATTTAATAAAAGTAGATGTTTTATTGATTTATATTTTTGTGCACTGCATTTTACCACCCAACCGAGTTACATGCATATTTACACCAATTAAATAAGAATGAGTGAGGTATAGGGTCTATGTTAAAATAAAAGTGACTCACACTTTCGTGGAGGGAGAGTGGGAAATCTTAGAATAGCCAGACAGGATTTTAACACCCACCTCCTCCGTACTGACGAAGCGGGTCTGACGATATTGAAGCCCGAGCCAGCGTACCCCCCGATGCAGCTAAGAAAGGTAGGATAGGAGAAGATATTATTTAAGTGCTCTAAGGCTCCTAAAGGAAAGGTTGTTACCTGAAATTTGGCACACCTGTCCCAAAATCAGTAAATATATTCTGGATCGTTTTAATTAAAGGTAAGTTTGTTTCCTCTACAATCTATGTTTATAGACTCTCCCAGCTGAATATAAATAACGCTGTGCTATAATTACTAAACTTTCATATTCCTAGATCCTGAGATAAGTCATTTGGTCAAAGAAAATAAGATTTTCATTCTTTCACTATTCTAGCAGCTGATTAAAATAATAGAGAATAGGACCATTATTTATATTATTTAAATTATTTAGTTACTAGCCCTAGAATAAATTGATATTCTATAGTTGCTTAGTTTAAGTATATTCCAATCAATTAAATAACTAGAAACTAATATATGGACTGGCAAATAAAAAATAAATCTTCTCGTGCAATTATTATTGTCCTAGGTGACCTGGTGGTCTAGGGGTTAGGTGTCAGACTTCTGTACTGGGGTCCGGGGTTCGATCCTCGGTCCTGGCACAGATTTATCTGATTGCCAAACCCTTCCTTCACCTCTGACAAGACGTGTATTAATCACAACTTGTGAATGTGAGGAATGCCAGGCCTCCACCGTGGTTCGGATCCCACGTTAAACTGTAGGTCCTTCATTTCATATCACAATCACCCTACCATTACACATAAGCGTAAGTACGTATAACCCGAACGGGTAGTAAGACGCGGTGCTAATAATAATAATATTATTGTCCTAATATAAATAATAATTTGAATATATGATTATTAATTATTGAAGCTTTTGTATTAATTATCTGATTAGATATTTTATAATTTTTTGTAGAAATAATGTATTGTCTTTTAATTTATTTTTAAAGTATTATTAATAATTTATTATAAAAAGATAAACACGTAGGATAAAATAGATTCATTTTTGTAAGTGAAATATAATTTAAAATACATTGAATGTTTCATGTGGAATATATTTTAATTATTAGCTCACGATTACGAAGGATAAATCATTGGCTTAAGTATTCGGGTGTAAAAGGGAAGTTCTAAAACTAAATAGTTGTTTTTTATCGACTCAATAATAACTAATAAATTACAAAACAATGTTATTCCGATTTTCTAACAGGCTTCCTGTTTAATTGCTCAATTTTTAGAATCCTATTTCAATGAAATTCTGTGACTAATGATCTGTCATTCTAATGCTAGCGAGGGAAAATCTTGCCTCTACTAATGACTAACAATGAAAGTATTGGAGAACAAAGAGGCTGTAACAGTTTAAACCTCTCTCCCCTCACGAATTACAGGAAGCTATTTAAATTCCACACGTTTACAACATTTTATTGGTAGAGAAATACCAAGCCTACTGAGTATTAAGCACATAACTTTGGAAGCAAACAATATTAAAAAAAGATTACCATTTGGATTATATTGAAATTAGCATAGTCTAATATATTATGCTATAATAATTTATTGAGCCTTTGAGAATACCAGAAAGCCTTTTTTAACACCAAGTCTTACAACTCGTTAGGGCTATATGCCGATGTACTAATTGCACATATGTGTTAAGGATTAGAAAGGTTGGATTTAGAGGATGTTTACCCGCATTTGTGTGGAGGTATAGTGGAAAAACAGTTAGAAAAAACCAACCTCGGTGCACCCGACTGGGATCGAGCCCTGATCTCCCCGTCTTCGGAAGTCTAGTCTATGGAAATAGTAGCGCCTTAGACCATGCAGTCACCAAAGCGGGTCATACAGCTTTAAAAACCTTCCGTTTTTATTCACGCATGTTTTACTATCCATCCGGGTTAACCGAATTAAACTACGCAGATGGTGTAGTAGCTATGAGGAATGTTACAATTTATAATATATATACAGGTGCACTTACATGACGGTAAATGGATAAACCATTTAGTAAAATTACATTCCCAGTCTACGTGGCCAGGATTCGAGCCCCGACCTACACGTTCGCATATAACCAGATCAAACTATCTTTAATCTTAGTCTGCGATCTCACCGACGTGGTTGGTACCTTATATTCATGACCATAGTAGGTACAGCGTCCACATCAGCGCTGCGAGACTTAGTAAAGCCCACAGTGAAAATCTCATTACTAAAATAAACACATTGCATCTGCCCGGGATTGGAAACTCGACCTTTATGTCAAGTAGCTTACGGCTTGGACTTCTTAATCCTCACTGTAGATTGAGAGATAGTTCCCCAAGTCGATCTAGTTTTGTAGCGTTGATAGAGTTTCATGAACTCCACCTGCCAATGGTGAAACTACTGACTCCCGCCTCTACATAACCCACAACAGTGGTTAATTATTTTTGTGTATCAGGCTCACAATATACTGGAATGTCGGTAATGGATAGGTCAAGGTTTGAATCTTGGTAAGGTGTAACGGAGAGAGATCTCCTTGTGTAATTCATGTATGTGTGTTTCCAATCTTCTCTCCACGTAAATTTGGGTGAACTTCTTCTCAACTACCTTCCTCATCTCTACTCCTAATCCTTTTTAAAATTGTTAAATCAAAACACATTATATAGCTTTTTACTATTTATATGTCTTCTACTGTTTGCAAATGGTCAATATTATAATAAAACAGAGTGGATACTAAATCCTAAATCCACTTCATACCTGATTTATATCAGACGAATAATATCAACTGACTGGCTGACATTTTTTAAATTTTTATTATCTTTTTTCTCCCTACCACGTTAGTAAACGTGTTTTAGTGTGTATCACGGAAACATTATAAAATGAAGATTCTCTACACACATAGCACACATATACAGTTTGATTTTCATAGGAATATCGTTATTTGAAAATTGAAAACCCATGCTGTCACAATGACGTAAATAGGAATATTAGAAATGGTATTCATACATTTAGTCTGTTTAGTTAGTAACCATATGAATGAGGAAGATGAATTTTTAAAGGAAATGTAACCGTATTTATGTAAATGTAGAGTGGGAATTAATTTAGGAATAATAACACCCTCAGTACACATGACTTAGATTTGAAGCCCGATCTCCCTGTCACCAGTCCATTGCGAGAGTCCTGTCTGTTGCGATAGCGATGCCTGGTACATATAAATTAATTCTTCATATCCCTTATTCTTACCCCATATGTGGAAAACTCTGACGGGTAGTAAGAGATTATGTAGATAAAAAACTAATTAAATAAGTATATCTCGGGTAAGCTCTCATCCTCGATTTAAATTAATAGTTTTCAATGTGACCGTAATATACTCATTTCATTGAACAATCAATTTTACATAAGAGAACAAATTTCTCGGTGTCTCACGGCATCGAGACCTTTTAAATTTTAATGACAGATTCATAAAACTCAAAATAAAGCTGAAGACAGACGTTTAGTTAGAATCTTATACTTCATTATTCCCATTGAAAATAAATATTATATTTTTTTAAAAAATGCAAAGAGTGATTTATAGCTCATGAATAATATTATAATCATTGACTTTCGTTATTAATAAAAAAAGCTGTTATTAAAAACTTAAATTCCAATAAGCATACTCCATAACTATTAACAAATATATAATATAGTCTGAAATTTAGCTTTGGACCTTTAAAACATAAATTAGAAAAAAAGATCCAAAATCACACTTAAAAGAAGAGCCTTAATTTTCACGCGAAGATTCAGGTATGAAGGTTCATAGACCTAGGAGATATGGGGCTAACATAGACACACCAGATTATTAATAATTCCATATCAATGTCAATGTTAGAGCGAAATCGTTCAAAACAAACAAGGCAAGTTGTTCCCTGCAATGCTAGCACTCGCAGGAGTATCTGACGCAACCTTGCAAAGTGCTATGCGGAATAACTGGGGTTCAAGGTGTCGAGAATATCTTTTATCAAAACATTTAATTTGAAATCGATTAATAAATTAATCAAAGAGGGTATAAATCGATAAAAAATAATACATAGGAGATGTACAAGCACTTTCCTAAAGAGGATATGGAATAATACATTACAGGGAAAATACCTTCAGTTAACTCGATCAGTATTAGAATATTAAGAAACTTTCCCCCACCATCAGAGCCAAACTCAAACCCCTGGAGCTCGACAGGTTTTTTTTAAAATAAGGAAGTCCGAGCTTACCTGAAATGAGGGTACGAGTGAAATCAAAATGAAAATAAACATACAAAGATTAGGTAAATATCTGGGATTGAGAGAGAGAGAGCAAATAGTTGAGAAGAGGTAGAGAGTAAAGAGCTAGAGTGGAGAAACAAAGAAAGGCTTGAATGCGAAGATAAAGAGAATTAAGGATAAAAATAGCTCTAAAGAAGACCAACACATAGTAAAACAAACAAAACAGAAATGGGATGCAAGAGAAACCAAGAGGGACCCTAAAAATAAACAAAAAGAAAGGAAATGTAAAAAACACGAAACGAGAGAGAAGGAAAATACAAATATAGAGTTTACTTTCGTACCAAGAAATACGTTTACACTTGCTAAAGGTATTTGTTACCTGTACCTTACGAGTTGAGTGGAGTTCGGTGTACAATCAGTTCCAGAAAACATTATTCATATTTATATTTTCATACCCTCATTTTCCTTTTACAGGGTAGTTTCCCTTCATTATTTTTTAATATACATATGTATATATATATTTATATATCAGTTAAATTATGAAGAGTATTTGAAATTTCATGAACATAATAAAATCTACCTATAAATTACTACACAGAGTGCAACAATATTTATTTACACAATGTTTGTTGTTTACGTGTTTTTATGGAATAATCCCTATCATGGTTCCTTGAAGAATCCTTGAAGAATCCTTGAAGAAGGCTCATCGATGAATCCTTTTGATGGTCCATTTAAGAATTATTTCACATTAAATATATTTATTTACAACATCTATCTAAAAAAATGAGAATATAAATAATTAAACTCTTCATTCTTATATAGCCAAAACAAAAAAAAAGAAGTAATCAAATGACCACTTAACGGAATTGTGTGCGTTATAATTATACATGGGCTGAATTGAGTTCCAAATGAGTAAACGTGATAGGATGAATTCCTCAAAGAACTACCTCTAATCCATAAACACTAGAATATAATCCATCAGTTTTAAGTATTTCCAGGGAAATACCTACGTTACTCGTCCTCTCAAAAATGGCCGTGTGATAAGAATTATGTACTTGAGGCACTTTTCTACTATTCGATCTTGAAAGCCCCTTAACTGCCGTGATAGTGAGTCATGTTCTCATGCAAACTAAGAGGCCTTCACAAGCCACTGTTTTTCGCCGCCGGTCTGCACAGCGTGCTAACTTCAGTCCCACGTTGTTCGTTGTATTGAGTAGACGCTATGGCTTCCGGAACTTTCGAAATAAATGTTGAGGCATTAATTGCACAAGTGGAATTGCGTCCTGTGCTTGGGGACAAACGCTTAGAGGAGTACAAATCTCGGATTGAGTCACCGTCAGCCTGGAGGGAAGTTGTGCTTTATATGCTTATATTTATTTATAATAAATGAATACTCATTAGTAATTATTAATAAACAACATAAATAAGTAATTTAAATTATTTAATTAAGAGTATTTTTAATAAGCACAAGTCTATTGTTGAAGTCACCTTATTGGAACTGCCAATCTTTCTATTGGTGGAATGGCATCTCTCATTCGAGAATTCTCTCACTGTAGCGTTACATTCAACCGAGCCGATAACTCGTCAAATGATGCTTTAGACATCCTAAAATAGTAATAAAATGTAGCTTCGTCCTCCCTCAGTAAATGGAACATGTTAACAAACGCACCATCTGTAATTCTACGAACGTTCAAAGGATGCATCCAACACGTTCGTGGTCTTCGTTGAAAATACAGCAAGTACACACCAACAACTTCTTCCTTTGGTCCATGTCATAACACTGGAGCAGGATGAAAATAGGAGGAAATTCAACAAGGCACGGCACGCCACTGTTACACATGGTGAGCGCTGTCTGTATCACGGCACGCCACTGCTACACACGGTGAGTGATGTCTGTATCACGGCACTCCGCTGCTACACACGGTGAGCGCTGTCTGTATCACGGCACTCCGCTGCTACACACGGTGAGCGCTGTCTGTATCACGGCACGCCACTGCTACACACGGTGAGCGCTGTCTGTATCACGGCACGCCACTGCTACACACGCTGAGCGCTGTCTGTATCACGGCACTCCGCTGCTACACACGGTGAGCGCTGTCTGTGTCACGGCACTCCGCTGCTACACACGGTGAGCGCTGTCTGTATCACGGCACGCTGCTGCTACACACGGTGAGTGCTGCCTGTATCACGGCACTCCACTGCTACACACGGTGAGCGCTGTCTGTATCACGGCGACGGCGTAAAACGGTCCCATGTGAAAGGCCTCAAAGGTTCCAAGTCACAATTTTAATATCGGGACGGCCATTCCTAAACTAGTGAGATTGAATGACAGCTTGGAACAGAAAACAAAAACAGTTTGTGAGGACCACAACATATGATTTCTCACTAATGGTTGTTAAGGCTATTAACATAGAGACTTTGCCCACTTCAGTAGCTAAATAAGGTAAGGTGTCCTTCTCATGTTTTTTTTAGCACCGAGTCTTACTACCTGTTTGGATTATACGCTTATGTAGGATTACGCTAGTAGTTTTATGGATTATTAAAGTTATATTTAGATGAAGTGTAACTGCATTTGCCTGGAGGGAGAGTGCAAAACCATTTTGGAAAGAGCCCCCTCAGTATACTTGACCGAGATTTGAACCCTGATCTCCCCGTCAGCCACAGTCTAGTCTACTATGAGAGTAGCGCGTTAAACCACGTGGCCACTGAAATGGGTCCACTCTCCTATTAAACTGGCTTGCTGATGACGGGGTTCTAATCCCGTTCACGTCGACTGGAGGTGGGTTATTTTCACTGCCGACCTTAGCAGACGTGGGGCTCTGGGAAAACTTTGTTTGTGGGCTATCTAACTTGCTAACTCCTACAATTCCACCAATCCCCGACCCCCACTGCCATAAAAATTTGCTAAAAAATTAATTCTTGTTTAATTATATTACAGTATTTTGTAACTATATCAGTAGCGTCTCGTGACGAAAACTCTTAGGCAAGCTGGGAAGGGGGTTTGGAAGGGGTCTAGGGTCCCCCTAAGATTTTTTAAAAGTATTATATGCTTCAAGGGGCTATTTGGAGTTTTTTTTTATAATTGTGGGTTTGGGCGTCCTTTTGTACCGTGGTTTACACAAGACACACTAGAAGCTATAGTGCATATCCAGAGGATGTGGGTTAGGGCGTCCTTTTGTACCGTGGTTTACACAAGACACACTAGACGCTATAGTGCATATCCAGAGGATGTGGGTTAGGGAGAAGGGGATTAACCAATCTTGCTTCCCTTTATTTCAACAAGTGAGGCGAAATTCCCCCTGTGTCCCCCAGCCCGGTTCCGCCTCGCCTAAAGCTGACAATTTTTACATTAAGTATACATAAAAACATATTTATAATTAAATGTAAACCAACTATATTGTGTGTTAATTAACTATGTTAAATATACATATAAGTAATAAAAAATATGTATTTAAAAAAATCACCTTTATTGCAACCTGCGGCTTATTTAGTGTATTTGATTATTTTTATATAAGTATATCTTTTTAATCACCGTATTTTTTTCTAGTGTTTGTAAATAAAGTCCATCCTCCTCTNCCACCACTTTTCCTAAAATTATTATTTTTTGCTCAATTTTTTGTGTTCTATTTGTGCTCATATGTGCCCGAACATGAACATTTTTGCCATAAAATCAGACCCTCAAAATAAAATTTAATATTGTGAGCTAGCTTTAGCTCAAGCTAGCTCACCACATATTGAAAAACACAACATAACAAAATTTTATTCAAGTCACTTTTCCTATACCGTAACCTGTATAAAATATGACTTCAAGCTGGCCCACCACATTTTGAAAAATTCAATGTAACAACATTCTTTCTGCATCATTCACTTGTGCTTTGTTTGTGCTCATGTGTGCTGGGGACATTGAATGTTCTCTAGACTTCCTAATTTTAGATCCCAAATTCTCATTTTGGGTACATATGAGCAAAACCGAAGCACAATGAAGTGACATGAATATAATTTTGTTATGTTGTGTTTCTAAATATGTGGTGAGCTAGCTTGAGCTAAAGCTAGCTCACAATATTAAATGTTATCTAAAAGTCCTAATTTCACACCACATATGTTCATTTACGGGTACATATGAGTACAAGTAGAGCACAAACTATCGAAAAAAAAAAAATGGGCCAATTTGGCGGATCAACTTTAGTTACGTACTTTTTCCTAAATGGCTTCTAATTCTTCTTTGATGTAGGCCTAAATGAGAATAACCTCCCTGTCCCCCACAACACTATATTGAGAAATGGCTCACAAGATAGTACGATGCAGGTGCAAAAAAAAAAAAAAATAATTGCCTGTTTCGCTTTCTAATATCTGTCCGGGCTATTCACATATTTACACAAATGAGAAAGGAATGAGGAAGGTAAAATATAAAGGAAGTGCATTCACATATGCACAAATTTGGGTACAACTATTATAACCTGCCCTGCTATACATGTACTCACATAGTAAAATAATAAGAAAAGGGGCCTGAATTTAGTTAAAACGTTGTATATTTTTATTGTATGCTGGTTTGGTGTAAAAATGGGTAAGTGGCGCATTGGCTTTCTTTATATTACTATGTATTTGCACTGTCTAACAATATGACCGGGCTGTACATATTGAATTACGCTGGTGGGGTAAGAATGGAGAAGAGGCATTTATAGGGAATATATCTGAATTAGTGTAGAAGGAAAGTGGAAAACCATTTAATTAAAAGACTCGGTATAAGCAGCCGAGATTCACACCTCATCCTCCCTGTCACAGGTAAAAGATAATAGACAAGATTGATGCTTAGTCCAAGTGCCCCCTTAACTTCTAGGCACTATATTACATATATAGTTGTTTTCACTCGGTGTGCCAAGATTCCGTGTTTTAAACACATATACCATATGTTAATTGATCTTAATAAGTATATATTATGTGACAAGTGCCTAGTTATTGTATAATTTGTATATTTTACCTATAATTTATTTTTAAGAACAGCCCCAAACCCCGCATTGATGTCTGTCACTTTTTCTTGACCACTTAAAATAGTTATAAAAATCTGAAAACCTTAAATCTTTAGGATGGACCCCAGTAAATAGAAGAGGAGATATAAACAGAAACAAAACTTTTGGTTGTTGTAGAAAATTCAAATTTTGAAGTCAAGTAGAAGAAAAGTTCTAGATAGCCAAATAAGTTCAAAAATTTTAATTTTATAAGGGGTAGTTAGTAAAATAGGGATGGGGTGAGTGGTTTAAAATTTCTAGAAATAATACATTAAGCTACTTCTATATGTGGTAGAGAACTGAATTTTGAAAGCAAATATAGAGACCACTTCAAATGAACATAAAATTGTGAAAATGTTAGTTTTAATGAAATTCTGAGAAACGAAGGGGGAGAGGCTATAGCTAGAAAATACTTTTGAGATGAGGTAGAAAATTAAAATTTGACTGATAGGGGTAGAGGGAAAGAGAGGGTCAAAAATGGTCAGTGTAAAAATGTTCAATGGTCAACGTAGTAGAAAGCTGAAATTTGTCAGGTAAGTAGATAAATATACCACTCAGAATAACCATAGATGTTTGACAATAAAATTGAGATTCCAGGAAGTATAAAGGATGGAGTTTATAAAATATATTTTTTGAAGTGTGGTAGATGCTGACGCGCTCCCTCTAAATTTAGCTCATATTTCCTGTAATATTAGGAGAATTTGGTAACAATCAAACTATTCTTAACCAACCTTTATTATACTTAAATAATCTAACATAATAATACAAGTGTTTAAATTATGTTAAGGAATAGCTATGTATAAAATATTGACCTATATAACTGGCCATATTATACCATATTTTAAATCTTAAAAGCACAGCCACAATACATAGTTCACTTCATCAAAATGTTGTATACATAGAGTGTAAATTATAGCTTAAGGTAAAAAAAAAGCTAACATTCAAACAAATTGTATTGTTTCCAAAGAACAACGCTTTCAATTTTAGCATTTTAAAATATTTACTCTTATGGTTGGTGTACCGTGTTCTGATTTCCTTCTGGGCTATTCGTATATTGACTAGCTTTGGGGAAGGTAGAATTTAAAATAAATATACCCAAATTTTCATTGATATAAAGTGGAATATCAATATAGCAAAAGTCCGGTATGCAAGAACTAAGCTAAGTGGGTCAGTAGTTTGAGTGAAGTCTCAGTGATTCGATGGTGAGAATGGATTTGGTTGCCCCCACGCTTGGTTAGGTGACAGGGGAACAAATCTTGGGGTAGGACATTTTTAATTGCTCACTCGTTTAGTAGGTTCCCTGTATAGGTGTTCTAGCAAATATTGTCAGAGTGTAAAATCAAATAAAACATAATCATGTGGTTTGATTTATTAAATGATGGAAGTGAGTTTTCCATTTTAATTCCACAAATGTGCATGTATTTGTCCTTCTGTGGTGAATATGTATTACATTAAATTCTTAATGAATTAACTGAGCTAATTAAAACTTGGCATATTTAATATTTGAACCTTTATAGAGATCAGGTTTGGGGGGAATCGATCTTGAAGTTTAGGAGAAATCAAACTTTATATGTTTAAAACACTCAATTTCTAGCTTTAATGATTATGAATGTGTTATGATGAGGAATGCATTTACTTTTTAGGGCATTTCTTGATTTCTTATAAGTTGAAAATTGGTATATAGTTCAGTGGCGTAGCGTCAGGGCAAGCAAGGCAAGCACTGCTTGCCTTTGCTTGAAGATTAATAATAATAATAATAATAATAATAATAATAATAATAATAATAATAATAATAATAATAATAATAATAATAATAATAATAATTATTATTATTATTATTATTATTATTATTATTATTATTATTATTATTATTATTATTATTATTATTATTATTATTATTATTAATCTTCAAGCAAAGGCAAGCAGTGCTTGCCTTGCTTGCCCTGACGCTACGCCACTGAACTATATACCAATTTTCAACTTATAAGAAATCAAGAAATGCCCTAAAAAGTAAATGCATTCCTCATCATAACACATTCATAATCATTAAAGCTAGAAATTGAGTGTTTTAAACATATAAAGTTTGATTTCTCCTAAACTTCAAGATCGATTCCCCCCAAACCTGATCTCTATAAAGGTTCAAATATTAAATATGCCAAGTTTTAATTAGCTCAGTTAATTCATTAAGAATTTAATGTAATACATATTCACCACAGAAGGACAAATACATGCACATTTGTGGAATTAAAATGGAAAACTCACTTCCATCATTTAATAAATCAAACCACATGATTATGTTTTATTTGATTTTACACTCTGACAATATTTGCTAGAACACCTATACAGGGAACCTACTAAACGAGTGAGCAATTAAAAATGTCCTACCCCAAGATTTGTTCCCCTGTCACCTAACCAAGCGTGGGGGCAACCAAATCCATTCTCACCATCGAATCACTGAGACTTCACTCAAACTACTGACCCACTTAGCTTAGTTCTTGCATACCGGACTTTTGCTATATTGATATTCCACTTTATATCAATGAAAATTTGGGTATATTTATTTTAAATTCTACCTTCCCCAAAGCTAGTCAATATACGAATAGCCCAGAAGGAAATCAGAACACGGTACACCAACCATAAGAGTAAATATTTTAAAATGCTAAAATTGAAAGCGTTGTTCTTTGGAAACAATACAATTTGTTTGAATGTTAGCTTTTTTTTTACCTTAAGCTATAATTTACACTCTATGTATACAACATTTTGATGAAGTGAACTATGTATTGTGGCTGTGCTTTTAAGATTTAAAATATGGTATAATATGGCCAGTTATATAGGTCAATATTTTATACATAGCTATTCCTTAACATAATTTAAACACTTGTATTATTATGTTAGATTATTTAAGTATAATAAAGGTTGGTTAAGAATAGTTTGATTGTTACCAAATTCTCCTAATATTACAGGAAATATGAGCTAAATTTAGAGGGAGCGCGTCAGCATCTACCACACTTCAAAAAATATATTTTATAAACTCCATCCTTTATACTTCCTGGAATCTCAATTTTATTGTCAAACATCTATGGTTATTCTGAGTGGTATATTTATCTACTTACCTGACAAATTTCAGCTTTCTACTACGTTGACCATTGAACATTTTTACACTGACCATTTTTGACCCTCTCTTTCCCTCTACCCCTATCAGTCAAATTTTAATTTTCTACCTCATCTCAAAAGTATTTTCTAGCTATAGCCTCTCCCCCTTCGTTTCTCAGAATTTCATTAAAACTAACATTTTCACAATTTTATGTTCATTTGAAGTGGTCTCTATATTTGCTTTCAAAATTCAGTTCTCTACCACATATAGAAGTAGCTTAATGTATTATTTCTAGAAATTTTAAACCACTCACCCCATCCCTATTTTACTAACTACCCCTTATAAAATTAAAATTTTTGAACTTATTTGGCTATCTAGAACTTTTCTTCTACTTGACTTCAAAATTTGAATTTTCTACAACAACCAAAAGTTTTGTTTCTGTTTATATCTCCTCTTCTATTTACTGGGGTCCATCCTAAAGATTTAAGGTTTTCAGATTTTTATAACTATTTTAAGTGGTCAAGAAAAAGTGACAGACATCAATGCGGGGTTTGGGGCTGTTCTTAAAAATAAATTATAGGTAAAATATACAAATTATACAATAACTAGGCACTTGTCACATAATATATACTTATTAAGATCAATTAACATATGGTATATGTGTTTAAAACACGGAATCTTGGCACACCGAGTGAAAACAACTATATATGTAATATAGTGCCTAGAAGTTAAGGGGGCACTTGGACTAAGCATCAATCTTGTCTATTATCTTTTACCTGTGACAGGGAGGATGAGGTGTGAATCTCGGCTGCTTATACCGAGTCTTTTAATTAAATGGTTTTCCACTTTCCTTCTACACTAATTCAGATATATTCCCTATAAATGCCTCTTCTCCATTCTTACCCCACCAGCGTAATTCAATATGTACAGCCCGGTCATATTGTTAGACAGTGCAAATACATAGTAATATAAAGAAAGCCAATGCGCCACTTACCCATTTTTACACCAAACCAGCATACAATAAAAATATACAACGTTTTAACTAAATTCAGGCCCCTTTTCTTATTATTTTACTATGTGAGTACATGTATAGCAGGGCAGGTTATAATAGTTGTACCCAAATTTGTGCATATGTGAATGCACTTCCTTTATATTTTACCTTCCTCATTCCTTTCTCATTTGTGTAAATATGTGAATAGCCCGGACAGATATTAGAAAGCGAAACAGGCAATTATTTTTTTTTTTTTTTGCACCTGCATCGTACTATCTTGTGAGCCATTTCTCAATATAGTGTTGTGGGGGACAGGGAGGTTATTCTCATTTAGGCCTACATCAAAGAAGAATTAGAAGCCATTTAGGAAAAAGTACGTAACTAAAGTTGATCCGCCAAATTGGCCCATTTTTTTTTTTTCGATAGTTTGTGCTCTACTTGTACTCATATGTACCCGTAAATGAACATATGTGGTGTGAAATTAGGACTTTTAGATAACATTTAATATTGTGAGCTAGCTTTAGCTCAAGCTAGCTCACCACATATTTAGAAACACAACATAACAAAATTATATTCATGTCACTTCATTGTGCTTCGGTTTTGCTCATATGTACCCAAAATGAGAATTTGGGATCTAAAATTAGGAAGTCTAGAGAACATTCAATGTCCCCAGCACACATGAGCACAAACAAAGCACAAGTGAATGATGCAGAAAGAATGTTGTTACATTGAATTTTTCAAAATGTGGTGGGCCAGCTTGAAGTCATATTTTATACAGGTTACGGTATAGGAAAAGTGACTTGAATAAAATTTTGTTATGTTGTGTTTTTCAATATGTGGTGAGCTAGCTTGAGCTAAAGCTAGCTCACAATATTAAATTTTATTTTGAGGGTCTGATTTTATGGCAAAAATGTTCATGTTCGGGCACATATGAGCACAAATAGAACACAAAAAATTGAGCAAAAAATAATAATTTTAGGAAAAGTGGTGGAACAACTTTAGTGACGTGAAAAAAACACCATCAGTACTTAAGGCTAGGTAGGATTATAGTGCTGATTGACGAGCTCGTCATCAAAGCAAAACGCAAAATAGAAGAAATTGGCTAGAACAAGGCTAGGCGATCTTCCTTATCTTTCCAGGGCCTGTGACCGTAGTGAAATATATACTGTTATTTGGTGGTAGTGTCTGAGCGATGGTGTTGGAGGTGAGGGGTCATCATTTGGGTTTTTAAATTAGATAAAACGGGGTCATCATTTGGGTTTTTTAATTAGATAAAACGTTAGCTAAAATGACCGATATGATCGTCCGTGGTGAGCATGTCAGATAGGGTATATCCGGGTAAAGTGTCTCATAAGAAGTGATGTTTAAAAATTATGAGCACCATAGTATCTGCGTAAAGATATTTTAAAAACCCTACCTCCTAAAGACAAAAATTAAATATTTAATGGTACATAACTATTACACAATTAATTTTAAATAAATATAAACCTTAGTGTAGTAAGGTGAAAATTAAATAAATAAAAACTAATTGATACTTTAAGTATAATTTCTATGTGTAGTAGTAAATATATTTAATAGTTTAGAAAGTATTCATGTGGTCGTACTGAAATAATTACATGTTCATCTATATAAAAATTTATTAATTCAAATATAAAAAAATCAAACACTTGCAGTTAAGAGTTTGAAAAAGTTGAAACATCTAATTTCATCTGTTAAAACAGCGTTAAAGGGAAAATAAAAAATAAATTAGTGTAGTAAAAATACTTTTTAAATCAAAACACAATAAGAATCAGTTACGTAGGGATAAAGTTAGTTTTCCCAAAAAAATTCCTATGCACGTTTACCTAACAACAACTAATTTAAAAAAATAAAAAAAATAAAAATAGAATAAAGCTTATTCTCAAATCTTATAAGAAAAAATACCGTCAAATGAAAATAGTGAAAACACAACAAAATGTATAATACTTTTACTAATTAATGCAACTTGATATATTTTCTGATATAATTAAACTTCTTTTAACCATTATTTAGCGACATATGAAAAGGGTTGCTTGTTTTATATTTTTAAATAACTGTTAACCAATACTACTATTATATTTTAATCACTGGACATGATAGTGCTTGGTGAACTATCACTTTAAACTAAGCCCTTAAAACGTTATTACATAGCCTAGAAATATATATATCTGCACACGTAAATGAATAAGTTTGTATAGTGTATTTTTCATCATTTTTTTAATGTTTTATTTTTTACCAAGCGTGATACTTATCTTGGCTTCCTTGTTGGTGCAAATATTGTAAATATATTCATGGGAAAATTACAAGGAAAATAGATAACAATCTCATTTTCCCAGGTCGCATATATGTCCTCCTTTCCAATTCCCCAACCACGGTCTTTCATAATTAAAACACTAATGTGAAAAGTAAAATAGATGAGTGGAAAACACACACACACAAACACAAAGAAACAATAATGTCTCTCCTCGTTTCAAGACCTTTATTGTACAAAGAGTTGGCGCGTACGTGTGACAAGATATGTAATTCAGTTTAATCACTCTGAAAATAATTTGAAATGAATAATTAAAAAGTGTTACGCAATCTCTATGGGCAAATATTAATCTAACATATCCCGCGAGGAAAGGTAATATGAATTTTTGACAAACTTTCGATGTGTGTTTCTACCATAGCTGATACAACGTGACGCAGTAAGATCTTAACTCTTATCAATAATGAAGCTATTTTTATATAAAATAATGTTTAAAATATTTTATTTGCATGTATACAATCGTATCCATGAGACGAAATTTTTGATAACCTTTGTCCTAAATGTGGTGGCTAAATAAATATGTTAATAAAGACACGTCAAGCATTTAATAAGTGGAGACCTTACGACCTAGATATCAATTCTAGCTATATTATGATGTCATTGAACTTTATTTTGACACAGACCTATCTGATTTTATTTGATTAATTATGTGTATTTAGGAACAAAATGGAATAATTTACATCAACAGTAAACTTTCAAGTGAGTTGTTTCTATTAAGTAACAAGCTTAATGTTCAGAGAGTAGGTAGTTTTAAATAATGATACAGCTTGATGTAAAATGATAAATGAACACGGTTTAAAAAAGACACGAACATTGCAAGAAACTCTTAGTTTATAGAGTACTGCACAGAAATGCAGATACAGCTTTGCTAACATCACGTTAACAGATGTCTAGACGCTCTTCACTTCACGAGCTTTAATCTAGGGTATTTCACATTATAATTTTCCATGATAAAGTATTAAGTCAAGTGATTGTATAATCAGGTGTTTAATTAGTAAATGATAGCGTAATTAAGTCGCTTAAGAGACTGAGTAACGTAAGCAAATTTTGCGAAGAGTGGGAGGAAAGTAACTTACTTGGTCGCAGCATTGAATAACGTCGTATAAGCCAGATAAATTATTAATGACGGGTAATGTTAGCTCAGTAAGTAAAATAATACTTATAGAATTGGAAAACATTTTCCACTCACATTTGAAAATAGTCCTATTTGTAAAGGTATAATTTTAAATTTAATAACGCATATATGTTAGCAGATAAAAACACACATGCCTTTACACATGTAATTTATCATAATTAGTGACCATATATAATGGTAAATAATATTTGACTTTTCGTCATAAGCAAACTTGAATTTCACTTTAAAATTTCTTGAATAAAAAAATTGTACTAAAAGTAGAAAAATCCCAAAAATCTGAATTTTTTGGAGAGTAGGCCTATATTAGATTTAAAATTTTTAAATAATTTCAGTAAACAAACTTTTTTAGAACTTTCAGACGCATGAAAAGTAAACTTTTCGCAGGCCTACAAAATAAGGCACGGCATGTCTGAAAATGAATCCTTTAGCTTTCATAGTGTTCATATCACAAATATTTTACATTCATTTTAGTTATAGCTCAGTCCTAATAATTGCTGAGAGATATTGTTTTAATCTCGATCTACAACGTGTTATTAATACAACAATTTCATTCTTAATTCAAAAGTGAGATAAATAAGCTATTAAAAGGCTTGTCTTTTCTTCAGCCCTAGATACATTTACGTCATTGTTTTTTAAATTTAGTGTGTAAAATAAAGTTGATATTTAATAGTCATATTTTATAGCAATAAAATTTTAAAAAAATATTTAAGTATTTGTTCAAGTAACTAATACATTTTTTTAAAAAGTATATAGAACAATATGTTAAAAGTAGTAGTGGCAGCTATAGAAGGTTTGACTATTTCATTTGTCAAGTCTTAGAATCCTGGTCTACGGTATTGAGAAGTTTATTTCCTGGATACTCTCCCATTTTCCTTCCACGCAAAAATAAGTACACAGCTTATAAATTGCCGTAGGACGTTTAGCTCAACCTCCTTTAAAATAGAGCCTTTGGAACAATCTAGGCAGGACGTTTGGTGCAGTCTTAGTAATAAAATAGAAGTATTTAAACCAACAGAGATTGTAACTAACCTAACATAGCTTAACATGACGTATGTTCTATGACTAACCTTGTCCAAACAACCTCGTGTATTCTAGATGTGATTATCCAAGATAGAACTAGACGTCATTCAGTACTTTAAATTATACTTAACTTATCATTTACCTTATTAGTGTAAATATTTGGATATCCTGGATAAGTAGGTACCAGACGCACAGAAAAAATATAGGTTTTTTGTAAAAGAAATAGTGTGATTCTCACCCTCCATTGTTGTATGTAATGGCTTCTTACAAATACATATTGGAGGGTTTCAGCTCTTAAGATTTTCTCGCTCTCTACGTTTCCATGTGAATTTAAGAGATGTCTTTCAATCTTGGCTGAGCATGGAAGGAATCCAAAGTGGGAGGAAGGGGGTAATATGTGAACGTTCAAGAGGGATAACTTAGTTCCTAGTAGGCCCACTCTCACACCACTGATGGCAACTTTGGTATAAAAACTGCTATTAGCATGCTAAACACTCATAACTTTTTTTAAATGAAAGAAGGAGAAGAAAAAATAACATAAAAGTTAAAGCCCTTAATAGGGCGGGGCCACGTAATGGTTAAAATAAAGTAAATTAAATATAAAAGGAGGCAGGCTAATAAATGTAAAATAAACCTTCTGGCTATTAATTAATTTATTTGTCGAGATAATTTACTTAGGTAATATGGGGTAGAGGTTATTTTGAAAAAATCTAATAGGAACCTGTCTATTTTTTTAAATAAAAATCTCAATATTTTGTTAAAGTAATTTAATTAAAAAGTCTTATATTCAATAATATATTATACTCCTAAACAATGAATTTGATATGAAGAATGAGCTCAATAAACCCGCATCGATTGGCACATGAATGTTAGGCTCATCTAGTCTGATTTGCTGGGGACTGAAATGTCGGGGTTAGAATCCCAGTCGACTGTAATGAAGGTAGGCCTATAAACTATTTACTATATGGTTTCCTTGCCTCCGTAATGAAAGTTATGGAATACTTACTCTAAATTATTCCTTCCTCATCCCTACCCCATTGGCGTAATTAATTGGCTTAAGACGTGGTGCTTAAAAAAAAGGGGATGGGTAGTAATATGTAATGGGGTTAAAAAAAAGTATTGAATAAAAGTGGTCATAAGTGTCCTAAATACAATAACTTTAAAATAAGATGAAAAAATGAAGAAAAACTGGGGTGTGGCTGTGTCATGGACACGGCCGTGTGTTGTACGTGAATACGTTTATGTAACGGGTTATATACCACGCGCGATGCATCACTGTTCTCGCTTATCGTAATGAATTCTTTGATCATCTAGCTATCCAATGGTATAATTTTGGATGTAGAGGATATATTTGAAACTACAACGCCAAACTGTATTTTTGATAATATTTTTTTTTTATTCTAACACCTTATTATACTCACTGTCACTACTTTAAACTAATGTTTTATATACAATCGATAGATTTTGACGACAGCTGACGATTAAAACCTAAACGAACATCGTAGCTTCTCCGAGTCAAAAGTTATACTAATTGCAAATCTCGATACGCAGCAAAATAACCTCAAAATGGCAGCGCGCTATGCGTCACTGTTCTCGCTTATCGTAATGAATTCTTTGATCCTTTAGCTATCCAGTGGTATAATTTAATTTTGGATGTAGAGGAAAGATTCGAAACTACAACACCAAACTGTATCCCCCGATTTTGTTATCATTAGGTTTTTTTGATTGCCCCCGTATGGTAGCAAATTTAAAGACGTATTCACGTCAAAAAAAAAATATATACCACTAAACGCATTTAATTGCTTTACTGAAAATATATTAGAAAGACAGAATTTGGATGAAAGTGCTTATATTTTGGGTGTAAAACAGTTAAAATCCTTCAATACACTCATCTGGGATTGGAACACTGATAACTTCGTTATTGATAAACTAGAATAGATTAGATTGACATTTGGACCACGTCGTCCACCAGTGCGGGCAGCACAGAAACAGAAATAAATAAAATATATTGACCTTATGACAATGTTGCTAATCTATTTAGGTTTAAACATCTTCAAAAAGGCTTTCCTTAAGGTGATATAGCTCACTGCAGAGTTAATATTCATTAGGTCTATTTTATCTTACCGATCACGTCCATGTGGCAACACCGCATTGAGGGTATATAACAGACAGACGGACTAGTTGAGTGTCATGTCCTAGAATTCGTAGCCGTCAGCAGTAGTGTAGGGTTTTACAACCCATCCCAACCCTCCCCAAACAACCCCACCAACCCTATCACAGGGCAGACAGAGGGTGGCTTACGTAGCACACAGAACTACAGCCGTTAACGCGACAAGCTTCTTGACTCAACCCACGACCTTCTGTGAAATATAATCAAAACAAGGTCAGTGGTTGCTAGGATTGCGATATAACGCTAAGTTCAATACCAGGGGACGATCCTAAATAGGGGTTGTTGATTATATTCTTCTCTGCGTAGACAGGATTGAGTTTGAATTAGATTAGTAATAAAGTGATAAAATGTTGAATAGACCAACAATTTGAATATAAGGATTAAATATTATAGTAGATATATAAAACATAAGAAGAATTAATAATATATCAAGAGTTGTTGTTGGGCTTATATAACTCTCGCCACAATTCCATTTCTAGTTTAAATTTGTATCTTTTTTCTAAATATTTTCTATATCATAATATTTTGTTACTAAACTATCCATAGGCCCTATCCCAAAATAAATTATCCTCACTCATTCTTGTATCAAAACAATCACATAATTTCAAATATCTAGATATTTCGGAAGTTTACTTACAAATGGAAAGGGCAAGCTCGAATTGCGCCAGTAATTAAGGGATTTAAAAATGTTCACTTAGCCCGGACCCGAATTGCGCCAAGTCTTGTTCAGGTGAACGAGGGGGATGAAATAAACAAACACCAACACAAACAAGCTCTCGCCACGTTTTGTCTTCCCTTCCTTAGATAAAAGAATGTAAAAACGCCCTAAGAGCCACCAACAAGATCTGTATTAGCTTTTCTGACGTAAGTCTGGCCAGTATTAACAAATTATCTCGGCAACAGTGACTGTCCAAGTGTGTAATTGTTTTATTTTTGTTCGGGTTTTGTGTGGACTGTGATATTAGCGATAATTATTGATATGGAAAGTATTTATAGTGAAAGAGGGAAATATCTGATTGTCTATAATAATTATACGTATCTACAGGTGAATCAATTGAAGTTGACGAGGGAAGAGAGGTGGAGATGCACTAAAAAGGACTGTAAGGCCAAAATATTCACACTTGATGGCGGAAATATCTCTTCACGGATTGGAAGACCAACACAACCACGAACCATTACTAGATCAAGAGCTGAACAGAAAATCCATCGGAAACGCAGTTAAGAGGAAAGCTGAGGAGATTGAAGTGAGACCTTTGAAGTTGATCCACAAAGAAGTACAAACACAGAAAAAAATGTATAGAAATATTAACCCACAAGGATATGAAATGTTTCAGGAATAACAAACTGCCAAATTTGCCTAAATCTTCCGACGAAATTCAATTCGACTTAGATTCAATTGAATTAAATAATACTCTAGACGAAAACTTTTTGTTAAAAAACTAAAAAGAGAAGGGGGTTGTGATATTTTCTTGTAAAGACAAGAAAAAGCAGAGCTACATTGACGCTATGAGAATCCTAACGGACGAGTGCGAGAAGAGACAACTTCACCTTCAACCTTTACACATTGTGATGGATTTCAAGCAAGCACTCCATGAGTGCATCGTGTCAACATTTCCACAAACCAAGATAGTAGACTGTCGATCTCATTTGGTGCAAGCATAGTAAGTGAAACAATTTTATTTTACAACTTTACATAAATACTGCTATAATTTTAGACTTTATTAATATACTTTTCATTGTTTTTTTTTTTTTTTTTTTTGCATTACGTTTTACTTCTTGTTTGAGTTATACCTTTATGTGCTAATTATAATATTGGGCTTTGGGATAAGATAGGTTGAATGTAGAGAAAGGGAATCCGAATTTGCCTGGAGGGAGAGTGGAAAACTGTTTAGGAAAAAACCACCTTCAGTTCACTCGACCAGGATTTGAACTCCAACTACCCAATCATTGGCTTAAGTAATTTGGTTCAAAGTGTATATCTGGGGAGTTTTTTAAATGATGAACAGAATTTTATAATTGATCTTAAAAAAAATTGAATAGTGGGCAGTTTACTAATGACTAATTTTAAAAGAATTTGAAATTTCTCAAAAATATCTTTAACAATTTTGATTAAAACATACATCTTGTGTATATTTAAGATGATAATTAATACTGTATATTTGGTTTTGGGGGCAAAGTCCTATTAGGGGTAGTTTACTGATGACTAGTTTTAAAAAATTCAAAATATTTTGAAATTATTTTTAACGATTTTGTTAATATATAGATTAAGCTCTGTGAGGTATGTGACCCTCAAAAATCCTTTGTATGACTTGTTTTTTATTTATTTGTTATTATTATATTATAATTTAGCTTACATTTAGCTATTATTGACAATGTTTTTAATATGGAAATTTTACTGTGATGTTATAATGTTTGATTTCGTTTTATATGGTTAAATATAGTTAATTAAATAATATTTTTTGACTTGTGTCCTTCTTACCGCCAGCCAAAGCATTAATATTTGTTTACATTCACAGTTGGCGCAATTCGGGTCCGGTCTTGGGTAGGGGGGTATTGGCGCAATTCGGGTCCGGTCTGGGGGGGCACTTTTAAGCTCTTGGCGCAATTCGGGCAAGCCCAATGGAAAGTATCCGAAGCCCCAATTATTAAAAAAAAATTTACAAATAAATAAATCTAAACAATTTTATCGCTTTCACATCAAATTCTAGTTACATATGTAAATTTTTAAAATGAAAACTACTAAAAATACATAGATTTAAAATTTAAAAAAAGCTCCAGATAACACGACTTGATACCAGTGGCGTAATTAAGGCTGGTGCCAACTATTGTGGTAACTCATTTCCTCCCGTACCAGACCATACAGAATGCTTAGTAATGTTTTTTGTACTAATGCTACTCGTAAATCGTAATTCCCATATATCACTGAAAGTAATGGCAATAGTAGTGACATAAACAATTAACAAAATTAAAATTACACCTTTAAGTTACCATATCATACGCATAATCAAAATATATTTACACTTACATAGTTTTATGTGATTAAAGTGCTAATTCATTCAGATTATACGCTTATGTATTTATTACACTAATTTTTTTTAGGGATTAGGAAGGTTATATTTAAAGGCGTGTGCCCTAATTTGCGTGAATGGAGAGTGGAGAACTATTTTGAAAAAAACATCAATACATCCGAACGAGATTAAAGCCTTGATATCCCCGTCATCTTTAATGTATTATATTGTGAGATTAGTGCCTTAGACCATGCGACCACCAAAGTGGATCAAATTTGGTAGTAAAAAATAGAATTCGAAGTAAAAAAAACTTTAAGAAGAACATTAAAATTATGTTTATTTTAACTTGTTAAGCTTTACCATAACGTGTAATACATTAAATTATCATTATTATTATTATTATTATTATTATTACTATTAGCACCGTGTCTTACTACCCGTTCGGGTTATACGCACTTACGCTAATGTGCAATGGTAGGGTGATTGTGAGATGAAATGGAGGACCTACAGTTTAACGTGGAATCCAAACCACGGTGGAGGCCTGGCATTCCTCACATTCACAAGTTGTGATTAATACACATCTTGTCATAGCTGAAGGAAGGGTTTGGCAATCAGATAAATTTGTGCCAGGACCGAGAATTGAACCCCGGACCCCCAGCAAAGAAGTCCGACACCTTACCCCTAGACCACCAGGTCACCTATCAATACATTAAAGGATTAGGTCTGCGTAATCAATAAAAGCTCAAATAATGTAAAATTGTAGACAAATGCATTGTGCAATATAGTCAAAATATTTTAGCTAAATACCAGAAAATTTAAATAAATCAGTAGATACAAATATATCAACAGCAACGAAAACAACAGTGTGTGCAGACAAAATTCCTAGCTAAATGTAATTGGGTACAGTGCCCGATTTAAGGGGGAGGGAGCGATCGGAGTGATTGTCCCAGGATTCCACAAAAAGGGGGACCCACAATCCCCCACAAAAATGAAAACCATAACTTTTATTTTATATTGTAGATATCATCTACAGCTACCAATCCAGTGGCAGCAAAACCTTATTTGTGTAGGGAAGACCAAGCAATAAAAAAAAAATGAATTTTTGGGCTATCCTTCCATCCCACTCCACCCCACCCCACACTCTCCTCGCCAATAAAGATTTGAAAATTAGATTTCTCTAAAAGCTATTTGGAGTGGTCCTCCTTCACAATTTGTGAAAATTAAATTATTTTTATAAATTATTTGAAGAAATTTTCCCCAAATAATTTTTGAAATTTGGTTGCTTCCAGAAGAAATTTGGAGTGGTTGTCCTACAGCAAATTTTAAAAATCTAATGCCTCTAGGAAAATATTTGGAGTGGTCCATATCCAGCACATTTTTGAAAATTAAATGCCTTTAAAAGTTATTTGAAGTTTGAAACAAGTTTTCTTCAATTTCTATAATATCAGAAGGTGTGAAATACATCTTGAGGGGGGACTCTTTTAAAAGTTATTTAGAGTAGTTCTCCCTCCAAACTATTTTGAAATTTTGATGCTCCTAGAAGATAATTGAAACCATCCTTAGGACAATTTTGAAATTTGGATGCCTCTATAAACTATTTGTATTGCTGCTAGTCAGAATTTTTCTCGAAAACTAGATACCTTTAAAGCTATTTTAAGGGGTTTTCACCCGGCTATATTTTTAAAATGGGCTCTTTTTAAATGCTATTCAGAACAGTTTTATTCTGACAATTTTTTAAAAACTAGATACTTCAATAAGATATTTGAATTGCTCATCCACCAAAGATATTTGAACACGAAATGCTCTCAGAAATTATTTGAAGTGGTCCTAACGTGAAAATTCTTCAAAATTAAATGTATGCATATAATATTTGGAATGGATCTCCCCTAGACATTTTTGAAGTCTGGATGGACCTAAAAGCTAATTAGAATACTCCTCGCCTGATATTTTGTAATAGTTAGACGCTTCAAAGGTGCTCTTCTTTAGCATATATTTGCACATTGAATGAATTTAGAAGTCATTTGGAGTTTCAGATAAGAGCATCTTTCAGCTTCATATTCGGTAATATCATATGATTTGAAATGTATCCAAGAGGAGGCCAACTTATTCTAAGGGGGCTTCTTTCGAGTGAGTAAGTAGCCCCTGCTCCCACGGCTCCACCACCACTGTACCAACCTGGTCATTGAATACAGAAATTATCTCAAACCATCCTTAAGAAATGAACTAATACATTCTGCAGCAATAGCGGTGGACATGAAAGGAAACTACAAAGACTCTTTCAAAGTAGATGTTCTTCTATAAAATCCCCAAATGAACAACATTTTAGAGCAACATCTTCAAATGTTGAAATATTTCCGAGAATATATTTAGCACTTAAATGGTGTCAGACTGGTCAAATATTAGTGGGGAAAGGCTCTTTTCAAAAATGAAGCTGAAAAAAAAAGGCTCCATACAATCATGAACCAAAATCATCTAGCATACCTTTACATACTTCAGCATTGGAAGTTATATACTTCATAAAATGGACTTTGAAGACACCATTGACATGATTACTGCAAAGAAACCAAGGAAAGTTTGTATTATAATGAGCGTTTTCATGAAGTCTTTATAGAGCCTATTTCCTTTTACTTAGTTATTATTACATTTGTGTGAAATTAAACGTTTTATTTATTTCTACCTTTCCTCAGATATTAACCTGTTTCGGTGGACGCATTATATAAGGCATCACTCTTGCAATAGACTAGGCTGCCGATGAAGGGAAATTTGCGGTTAGAATTCCAGTTGGATTTATTAAGGATGGTTTTTACTAATTGTTTTTCCCGTTACCATCCTTTCAAATGTGGATACTCTTCACATAAATTCAAACTTCCTCATCCCAAACTCATAAGCGTAATTAGTAAGCATGTGTATAATCTGAGCAGGTAATAAGACATGATTCTAAAAAAATGCATGGGTTTATGGGGGCCCCCACACTGTATGCTGAACCGAAGCTTCCACATACGTAAATTCGATATTGATTGGTTAATTAAAACAACTATTAACGGGGTTCATGTGCATTAGAAAGTTCAAAAGTAAATTAGCTTATAATTGTTTTTGTAGCCATATTGAGTGAAGGCGGGTGATATTTATTTTTGGGGGAGCCAAGTCAAAGCTTACCGGTAAGGATTTTTCCTCGCTACGTGTTATCATATTAAATTCAATTATTAATTTCAGTTTTCTTATTTTTTAAAATCCCTATAGTCACTATAAAATATAGACCATCTTTATCTTATCGTGGGCTTGCTCAGACTGGCTCCATAAACTATTGTTTTTTTTCGCAGTGGAATGACGATGGGGCTTATCTGAGAGGGGCTGGCCCGTGTCAGCTTATCCATTTAGCCATTGGAGTCTCAAGTGCTGATACAGTAACGAGATGATTGGAGCGAGTAATGAATCCTCTTGACTGGAATACTGTATAACGAATCGAGTAATTAACTGTGTGTAGAGAATGATGCTACACTTCATATTAAGGTGTTTTTTTTTTTACAAAATATGCTATTAAATAAAACTAAAGAAAAAATATATTTTTATGTTCAAAAAGTGTTGGTGGGACCGGGATCCTGTGGTCCTTATGAACTGGCAACTTCTGGGAATATTGACTTAGTACATGCGTTGAATGTATATTTTTAGCGGTACATGTAAGCTGTGCTTACATAAGATGTGTTTGTGGTTATAGCTAATTCCAGGGATAATTTTTTAAACAATAATTTCTGCCGATACACTAGGCAAAATGTGTATATACATTCCTTTGGTGTCACCAACTCTTGTCGCAATACGAACTTTATATTTATTTATAACAATGGACTATTTTTCACAATACTTGCTTTATATAATAAAGGACCTAGGTTAGTAAATTAAACATTGTTTAGTTTTAGCACATTTAATACATTGTATTTCATTGAATTAATTAATACAGAAAATTACATGGTGGCCCACGCGTTCTTCGACACGTCCAATTTCAGTAAGAAACCAGGGTTAACAGTCCAGATAAAAACAACAAAACAACCAATTACCTGGCTTTTTTAAAAATTGGTCACCGAGAGCTGTTGAGCTCTAGCGAGGAAAAGCAAACACTACTTTAAGAAAAGATAATAAAAACACTCAAGTTGGCTAGCGAAATATATTGCTATCTCTTTTGCACCTACCCTTCGAGGTTTGACCTTGAAATATTGCGAGGGCTGGAAACAAGCAAACTGAATGTTCATGACCAGTTGCTAGCTGCACGTGTGTGGTAGTAAATTACCGACAGAACAGTCTCAGACTAATAAAATCTACACAACCTTAATGTAAATAATCCAGAAAGCATTGCAATATAACAGGATCAATACAGTCCTTTGGTGTCACCACCTCTGATGGTATCACCTGGTGCGATTCGCACCCCCATACCCTCCTTGTGACGCCACTGCTTGACACATGAATATATTAAATCAGTTTTAGTAACTTTATAGCTGTCAGATTCTTTCTATAAAAACAGAGCAGTACGTGTAGATGAAGTAAAACTAGTGATATCATTAATAAAAATTAGGAAATAACCCGCTAATTTTCATTTAAAAATAAAGTGTTCAAAGGTAGAATGAGTATTCACCACGTCTTATTGCCCGTCCGAGCTATCCGCATTTAACTACACTAATGCAATTCAAAGAATTTGTATCAACATTAGTGTGAAGGGAGTTTAAAATAACATTTAGAAAAAAAAAACACTTCTAAATATCCCTTCAGGATTTGATCTCGTATTTTCTTATCACAGAAAAACCAGGTTAGATGAGTTTGGCGTTCAGTCAGCATACTAGATTCAAGTAGTAGAATGATACAGTAATAAATACAAAAATTGTAGGATTATTTCAACATACAAACGCAGTTTATCCTGAAATGTAGCAGTCTTTTTATAACGGATTACATAATGACCCTATCTAATACGCTACACCATAGGGAAAACTTACATTGAGAGTTTACCATCTCTTAGGATAAAAAATTCACCTAAAATTTTATTTATGCTACTTAACAACTCAAAAACTTTTCTGTGTGTATTTTTTAAATATTACTTGTTAGGTGTGCTAACTCAGGTCTTCAACCCAGGATACAATACGTAACTGATGCACGTCTGTGTTATACCTCATGGCGTCAGCCCATAATCAAGCCATACCAAAGGGGGCCACCGTCTGTTGGCGAAGATAGTGGCAACTTTTCAGATAAAGGGTTTAATGTTGTCAGCACAACGAACCTTCCAACCGTTAATTTAATCTTTCAAGAAGGACTCTCTACTTTTACATTTAAATGATTCCTTATTGGTTATCCAGAGTCTGAGTTGACACCGTTACAGACTCACTGGTTCACAGAAAAATAAATACTGCAAAGACATATCTCACAGAGCAGTAAGTGTCCAATAGATTGGCTTGTGTTTTATACCTACCTACTCATCTTTCTCTTACAATATCTCCACGAACCCAAGACCCATTCTCCCTTTATAAGTAAACAACATCAAATTACTCCCCGTCTATTAAAATCTTGAGAGGGGTCAGAGCGACGCTAGCGCTCCTCGCGCTGACTGTGCCCGTTGAAAGCATAAATATGTAACACTCCCACACCCTGGTCTTCCCCGACCGTGACTGGTTCCGTGGATGCCATTATAGGAGCCTGGGGTTTCAGGGGGGAGATGAGATAATGGAGGAAGGTGGACGGGACGACGGACTTCCCCCCGAAACAAACAATAAGCCTGCAATATGCTCGTCTTCTCGTGCCCGGAGTACGGTTTAGTTCGTATAAACTACGAGGACTAATACTCGGGAATTACAAACTCAGGGAGAGACAGATTATGTCGAGCACATAGTAATTCACTTAGTGTTTTACATATTATTACATTAACTAGATTTTTGCTCGTCTGGACTAAGATGCTTTTATTTTATTTCGACATCTCGGAGATAAAATATTGTGATCGTCAAAAAAATCAAACTCGAGATGATGATAAATGTCGACGTTTCATGACCCCGTGAAACAAAAAAAGGTTTTTTTTTTTTTTGCAATGCCGTATGTCTGTCCGTCCGTCTGTCTGTATCTCGGGATAGAGCTGAAACTATTTTACCGATTGGGCACAAACTTGGTATATGGGATTTTAAAAAGGTCCCCCCAAGTTGTTTTTTGGAATTAAGCATCCAACCCTAAAATTAAAGCCAAGAAGATAAAAATAAAAAATAAAATTTCAAAATTCGTTCTAAAGATGTTGATAAAATGTTATATCTTTACACTGTTTATAATTATAAACAAGATGGCAATTCTCGTTTTCTTATCAAAATGGCTTCAAGGGTATTTTACATTGGGGAAATTTTCGTAATTTCTCCGCAACTATTTGACACACAAAATAACTTTTCATTGTATAGTTGGTGTACAATTAAAGATACAAATCTTTTATTCGAAATATATGTTTATAAACCCATTAATTTCGGAGCTATAAGCAAATATATATAATTTTTTAATTCAGGCCTTTGAAAATTAATTTGATTCTTATACTCTTTGGTGGACATAGAGGTTTAACTTTTCTCACTTTTCTGTAAAAGTGTTTCTAGTTCTTAATGCCATAGAGTAATATTAGTAACAGTGTATATTATTTCAGTTATGATCTTTAATTTACTGTTTCTACAAATATGTAGAGACCTATTATTTCGTTTCAAAAATATTACGAGTTTTTAGAACATGTCTATTATTAAAGCGGGACAAAGTCTGTGCAGTGCATCGTACCATTTTATTAGTATTGCGTCATACGCATGCGCTGCCCATTCTGAATGTTCGTATATTTTCACTATTGGGGTGGAGATGAAAAAGGTGGAAATTTAGTGAAAATATAGCCGCATCAGCGTGGAGAGTGAGTGGGAAACCATTAGTGAAAAAAACACCCTCAGTACAACTGGCCCGGATTCGAATCCCCATATTTCCATCATTAGCGATCCAATCTATTTAAAGACTCACGTCTTAGTTTATACAACTATTGGAGTAGGTTAAACAAATTTAAATCACGCTTTAAGGGTAATTATGTGGAAGGTATCATTTTGAGTAAGCGTTCCTACATTTTCTCAGAAGGATATTGGGAGATTCCTTAAGGAAAATATCCTCAATTCACCCCTGCCTGGATTTGAACCTTGACCTCCCCTTCACCAGTAAACCAGATTAGATGAGCCTGACATTATTCCACGTAACCACCGATGTGGCTATATAAATATTTTTAAATGAAATAATATGGATGATTTTATTTTATAATCCTTATGTTATAAACGTGACCGCCTTTGTGGTCTAGTTGTCAAAGTTTATCGCTACAAGTCTAAAAATCCCGGGTTCGATCCGCGGCGCTTCCAAAATGAATCTGTGAATCAATAGGTCTGGAACAGGGTCGAACTCAGCCTCGTGAGGACAAATGAGGAACTACTTGAATCAATTAGTAGCAGCTTCGATTTATAAAACTGAGACTAGCGGCTGGATTGTTTGTTGTGCTGACCATATGGCACCCTCTATCCGCCAATGTTGGCACTATAATCACTAACTATGACAGCCCCTCGGTCAGTATAGCTCATTTGCGGGATAACACCATCGATTTTTATATAAAAAAAAGTCAAGTATTTCATTTGAAGCGCTTACCTTTTTGTTATATCGTCTTTTGTTTTGATTTGGAAATGTAAAATCATTTTTAAATTAAAATATACCCTTAAGGGGAAAAAAATTTGGGAAATATAAATTAAATAATGTACTATTATTATTATTATTACTATTACTATTACTATTACTATTACTATTATTATTATTATTATTATTATTATTATTATTTGAGGTATTTAACGTTCACTTTTTTAATCGAATGATTATATCAGTACATGACTTATAAATTAACTCAAACAGACCCAACACTCGCTCTCCGTCTGTTAATTCATCATTGTGTAAGGGTTAACCTACATTTCATCAATGATACATTTTTAGGCCATGCAGGTAATCAAATCCGTGACCAATAGCTCGGTAGACAAACACACTACTGACTGAGATAAGGTGTCGGACTACTATATTATACGTAAGCTAATAGTAGCATGGGAGGCTCGTGGGTTGTAACAAAAGGAAGCAAGCACTTGTAAAGTAAATAGTTTACTCTTTTTCAAAATCAAACTTGCCTTTAAAGCCAATATATTACATCGGAACCTACTTGTTTTTTTGACACCACGTCTCAATATCCTTTAGGTACCGTAAGGTGGGGTTACTTTGCACCAGTTTTTAGTTGTTTTTTTTTAGAGCTTAAGATAGCTTGTGTTTAATTAATTCCTAAATTTATTTAATTTTTGTTTGACTGTGAAAGATGTTCAAATTTAAGTTTTTAAGAGTTGATTCCTTGTTTGTGAAGTTAAATTAACTTTATCGACATATAAAAAGTGGTGCAAAGTAACCTCATATGATGAGGATACTTTGCACCACTCTGTTATTTACCTTAAAATGAATAGGAAAGAAGGCTATGGTGCAATATTAGACATTCATTAGTATAACTTTACACCAGAAACTATCTTAGAAACAATTTTTCATGTGCTTACTACACAATATAAATAAAATATATTTTTAATAACCTTAAACTTAAATTAAAGATACAAATCAACACTATATAAAAAATACCGTAATTTCTCTTTATCAATGTCTGTGACTGCCAAAAAAATTACAAGCTATTAAAAAACAAAGGTAGCACCTACAAATTCCAAATTAAATTTAAATTATACTTTTAAAAAACATAAAAAAAATCACTCTTCGTAAATGTTTGTTGATTAGCAAATCAAGTTAGACACATCAAAACCAAATGTTATCAAGTTCTGGAACATTGAAACATCCTCTTTTATTTATTGGTTTTGGAGGACATATTCCTCCCAAAACATCCATCCAGCTGTACTGCAGTGTGTCTGGTAGAACCGGCCACTTCCAAGACTTAAATGATCTTTGCATTGCGGAAATTACTACTTTGCTGGTATTAAATGACTCAATCTTCCCAGGGAAAAGTTCTCCTTCATATGTGAAAACAACAAATTCGCCTTTCTTTTTCTCAATAGGCTGCCACCCTTCTTTATTTTGGTTTCGCTCTTCTTCCTTTTCTGGAAATAGGTCGTCGAAGTCCTCTGGTCCACTTGATGAGTTTTGAAGGGATACGTCTTCAATTTCTGACCCTGATTCAGAAGAACTAGTTGGGACTCTCTTTTTCTTGTTTTTTAATTTTTTCTTAACTTCCTCTTCATTTGAATTCCCATTATTATTGGATGAGTTTGCTGCATTGACCATTTTTTTATTTGTATCACCATTATTGTGGTTGGCTGGGCCTGCTTCATTATCTGTGAACATAATTTCATGGGCGATACTCTTTCCAGCCTTAACATTGATTCTTCTTCTCTTAATTTTACCATTCCCAACAATATCACATCTCTTGTTATTCAAAAATTCTTTGAAACTGTTTTCTATTGAATCTTTTTCACATGCTTGTCCAGGTAGCCGTTCTAGAAGAACACTGGTGCAAAATATCCCCAAATTGACTTCAAAAGTGTACCTGGTATTATTTTTCGCTATAACATATTGTAAACATATAATAGCTACAAAAAACTTATGAACTAGTGGTAATATGGTTACAAGGCACTAATAAAATAGTAACTTACCTAGTTATCAGTTAAATACGCAGCTGTAGCAATGAAAGTCTGGAGCACTTAAATTTCGGATTTTTTACCGTTTCTGAATAATGGCTGCTCACTTGGAAGCAACAAAGGGCCAAGAAAAAAATTCCTACCTTAAAATGTATATTCAAGTGCCACTTGTTGAAATTCTTAAAAACTAAACTTACATAATTCATAGTTTGGCCTCTAGATGACTCTTAATACTTTTTTTGTATTGGCGCAAAGTATACCCTCTAGGTGCAAAGTAACCCCATCCTACGGTACGTAGATGTAGCAAGTACTTTAATTTGTTTGGTATTATTAATGTTCAGATTAGAATGAGTGTACCTACATTTGCGTGGAGGTAAAGTTGGGAAGTATTTAGGAATAAGCAATCTTCAGTACACCCAACCGAAATAAGAACCCCAATCTCCCTGTCATTTGACATACAGTCTATTACCAAAGAGACGCCTTAGAAGATTCAACTATTGAAGTGTGTGTTTGTGTGTTGTTGGTCAAATAGTTAGAGAAAGAAGTGAACAGTTTACGATAACAGTCTTATAAAGTCCTTCTAGCTCTGGCAACAACCAACAAGCCACCCCCAGGGTGGTAACAGAAATCAACACCCAGGGGCGTTAGAGGACCAGAAGAAACTTTAAGAAATTGCACCCTCATCAGCGTGGACTTAAAGCTACTCCCAGTTCAAAACCCTGAGCTTGTCCTCATTAGTTAATTATATAAAAAGAGACAGCTGCCTTTATCCACTTGTCTTCTGGTGTATATAGTCTCAACGTAGGCTTACATTATAATTTATTACTATCTTTCGTAATACACAACGATTTTATTTCATAAGTGTAAAGTAACTATATGATTCTTAAAATATGGTTTATACATTCACGAAATAAAGTACTTTTATATCTTCTTTCATTGTAAATCCAACCAAATATCCAGTGAAAGGATTAGACCCACGCCAGTTTACACACTTTAAAAAATGTGTGAGCTCTTTCTAAAAGTTATCCCCAAACCGTTTCCCCGGTAAAAGACCCCAGTGTCAACATTTACCCAAGTTCATTCTCAGGTTAGTATTCCCTCTACTTCCTTTGCTAGATTAGTTTTCCCTTTCACGGCTTTTTTTTTAGTGCATGTGTGCGTTCTTCTTTACTTCCTGAAAAAATAGACCCTTCAAGCTCAACGTTAAAACTAAATCTTTACTATTTAATTTTTTTTCATCCAAAACGACAAAAAAAAGGTGGAAGCTTTACTAAAGGACGTTATTTGCTGAAAGTGCGGCTATCTCTGTCAATATTTCGCTCGGTAGCAACTAGCTTGCATACACATACCTGTGGTCGCGCTGGCTAAGACGCCAATACTTGTCCAGTGTGGTTTACTGAAGACGGGTAGGTCAGGGTTCAAGTTTCGGCCGGATGTACTGAGGTGTTTTATTTCTAGTTTTTCCCCATCCTACCTCCACACAAACAGGGCACGAGGAAAAATGTCAGTAATGTCTTGTCTGATTTCCAGGGTTGAGGATGTCAAAGATAGAATAACGGCTAGATGTTCTAATGAGAATTTACCTAAATTCTTTCACTCTCCCTCCTCGCAAACGTGAGGGAATTTTCCTAAAATTCTACCCTCTTAATCCTTATTCTAATAGTGTAAGTAATACGCTGATTCCTGATTGGGCACTAACAGGTTCAACGGGGGGGATGGGATATCAGCTAGTATTTACCCTAAACAATCCACTAAAAATTAAAGTTTAGCTCTAGGAATTAAGTAAGGAAAAGGAATTCTCAAATTTAATTAAGTATTTTGAACGAGATAGTAAAGTCGACTTTAATCATACGACAGTTAACCAACTCATAAATATAATCTTAGCTTCAACGCAGTACTTGCTATGAAGGAGCAAGTAAACTTTTATTGTATTTTCATTGGATGCTGCAATAATTGTTACTACAACCTCTTGATCTCAACACTCGTCAACACAAAGGGGAGAAAATAATTGTTTTCACTTCCCTTAACCTCCTCGTCCATCCTCCTCGAAATGACCCTTTTTTCTGCTCTCAACTGGTAACTAAATCTCAAAAAGGCCCATAAAATATAGTGTCAGTATAGTAAGTTTTGTGAGAAGAACAAAAATATACACACTTATTTAGTGATTTTAGATACTACAAAGTTACAAAAACCAACAACGTCATATATTTTAACAATGTTTATTATTTCCCTATATTGTTTATTTTGAAAAGCTTAAAGCTTATTAAAAAACACAATACAGTTGTTATAGCATGATATCATATATCCAACTATATATCCACATTTAGAGAAAACATATTATATTACAATCGTTATTTCGATGTGCTTTAATGAAAAACAAACAATACGCGTTGACCTCCATAAAAAGAGGTGAAAATATTCACGTTAGTAAAAATAAAAGGTCACGTGACTATAAAAGAATTTTCATTACAGAGTTATAATAATAAGATCACTTGCAACGGTGGGCACGCGGACTAGGTATGAGGCTTATCCAGTCTGTAGTCTGTAGTTATATTTTCTCACTTAATATTCCCGTTAATAAACCCGTTCGAGTTATCCGCGTCCAATTATTAGAATAATCGCATTGGGGGGCACATTGACTAAATATCTAACTTATCTAGTCTGATTTACCTGTGATGGGAAATTCAGTATTATAGTCAAGCCCGAATATACTGAGCGTGTTTTGTTCTTATTTCCCACTATCCCTTATGCAAATACGGGTATATTTCCTATAAATGCTACCGTCATCATCCCTAACTCATCAGCTTAATTAAAGCTACGAGAGTCTGGACGAGTAGTAAGACGTGGAGGCCAATAATAGATTAATAAAACAAATTAATGATCCAGCTGACAATAAGTAGGCTTTCTGGCACTATAACCATTCTCATCTTGTTTTGCTAAACACTTAGACACCATGTTAGACTCTCATTGCGTAAGACCGCATGTAGCGGGGAGGTGTGGGTTTAATGTTCAGCTGGTGATGCTGGAGATGGTTTTCTACATGTAAGGTCCATAATATTGAATGGAATTTCCATTTTTTTCTTGATGCTAATGTGAGCTCACTTACTTCAACTATCCTTTTCCCCATTTATTTTTTAATTTATTATTTAAATAATACTTTTGTGTAAATGTGCAGTCCAATATTCATAGGAAGGATATGTAAAAGATTTAAGACTTTATTTGGGGCTAATATTGATAGCATTTTACTATTCTAGTATTGTGAAACCATAGGTATTGATAATATATATCAAAAGTGACAGCTGCAGATCACATGAACTGACACATGAACACGTGAAAGTAGATCTACTAGCTTTTCTAGCTGTCATATAAGGTCTTTCACATGAAAATTAGACTGTACTATCTAATAAAGTATTTTATTACTAGGACAGGCTATAATCACTCTTCTCAAATGCCACAGTCTATGTTTCCATTTTTAATTGATAAGTTTCAAAACCAGGGTTATGTAAAGGCTTAACATAGGTTGCAAGGATGAAAGATTGGTTTAGTAGGAATACACCTGCATAAAAGAGAGGCTGTGTGATAAATCATATGAGGAAAATCACCCTCAAAGCACCCGGCTTAGATTCGAACCATGAACTCAACACCACAGACTATCCAGTCTATTGCGGTGATAAAACAGATAAACGATTGGGGGGGGGGGTATTTCAAAAGTCACTTATATGAAAGTATTAACAAGAAATATCCAGCTTAGCTTTGGAGAAATAGTTTAGGGTAAAAAGAGTAAAAAGGTCATATACCAGGGTAGTAAAATATGTATCCAAGCAATTAAATAAAAGCTTAAGTAAAATGCGGGAAAAGAATTAAAAGGCTAAAAAGATTCATAAGGGCCATAAGAGTAAACAAAATAAAAAGAGTCTAAGGGATGAAATTAATTATAATCAATAATTATTAATTTCTTTACCACTTTTAAGTTACCGTTTTTACCCCGTTTATCTCTTGACCCTTTTTGGAGGTTTTGCCATCTTTAACGTTTTTAACCTTTATGGGCTGTTTGCCCTGTTTAAAATTTCACTCTTCAACTATTAAGTTTTAATTTTGGGAGTTTTAAAAACCGCCATCTCACCCCCTCCCCCTTTATAAATAATAATTATTTAAAATTTATTTTGTAATTGGAGTAATCCCTCAACATTCCTGGCAAATTTAAATTTACTGCCTCATCCAAAAGGTTTATTTAGCTAACTCCCGTCCCCTATTTCTCCACTTAAATCTTACGAAGTCTTTTTTTGTTAGTTGTAGCAATCTTTGTACTTTCTTGCCGAATTTAAGTTTTATACCATTAGGACAAGTAAATATTTATACTAGTTTTGGAAGCCGCAAACCCTATCCCCTCCACTATAATTTAAACAGTTCCTACCTAGAAATTTAGAATTTTTAGTAGAATTAGGTTATCTTGAGTTGCCCTTCTACCAACCTGCCAAATTAAATCTACCACCACACGTAAAAGTGTGTTTTTGTGTTAAGGATAACTCTTGCTCCTATGTTTCCCAAAGTCCCAGTCAAAAATTTAACCTTTTCAGCCCATTATATTAATTTGGGGTGGTATTTTTCCCTGCCTGCTGAATTTCAGTTTTCTAGCGCACTTTGAAGTAGTTTTGAAATCCCTTTTTCTCTAATTCACTATTAAAAATTTCAAACGTCAAGATTTATTTGCCTATCTGGATTTTTCTCTTCACCTTTCTGCAAGATTTCGATTTTCTTCTCCTGAGCTCCATTTTAATAATTATAATTTTCAGAATGTAATATTTATTTGGAGGGGTCCCTATAGGCCTACATACTTAACGAATTACTGTTTTCTACCATACAGACAAGAAGTTAATATACTAGTTTTGTAAATATTACCCCTTCACCTCCTGCGCATTTATTCAAATCACACTTCAAATTTTCATATTTTATGATTTATTGGATCACTGGAGGTATATTTTAAAATGCATGTTAAATTTTAATTTTCTATCACATTTACATTTGTTCTGTCTATTTTTAAATCCCCATCCCATCCCCTATTTCCCGAGGTCCAATTTGAAACTTAAAATGTTCAGACTCTTATGGCTATTTGGAGTAGTCCATTTACTTTATTTACAAATTTCAGTTTTATACCACACTGCTAAGTAATTGTTTCTATTAGTTTTAGAAATTTTAAATTCCTATCCCACTCTTAAAATTTTGTAACCACCATTAGAAATAATAATTTTAGGAGTAATTTGATTATCTTAATTGGTCCTTCTTCCTGACCACCAAATTATTATTTTTTTACCACACCTAAATTTTTGTTTTTGTTTTTAGAACCCCTTCCCTATTTCCTGGGGTTCTCTTTAAAAATGAATTATGTTCATACTATTATATTATTATTTGTAGTAGTCCTACAACATTTCAATTTTCTACCGTACTGAAAAGTAGCTATTTTTATTAGTTTTGAAAATTTTAAGTCCCCTTTCTTTTTTCCTCTAAATTATTCTTGGAAATTTAATGTTTCAAAATGTATTAGATTATCTGATATTAGAGTCCTCTATCTGATTGTCTGCAAAATTTTAAGTTTTGTACTTCCTCCTCTAAATAGTGTTTTCAAATTATAGCCTCTCCTCTCCTCTCATTTCTTGGAGCCCCATTTTGAAATCTCCTATTTTTAAACTTTTATGATAATATGAAGTAATCATTTTACCTTCCTGCGAAATTTCAGTTTTCCATTTCATCTATCAAATTTTGTTGACAACCACAATATTCCAACCCCCATTTTAACCCCCTCCCTCTTCAGGGTAGAAATTCACCAAACCCCTTCTTATCGGGATGCCTATGACCCGAAAGGAATCTCACTGACGAATTTAAGACTCCAGGTCCAGGGGTTCGGGAAATACGGTGATGAGTCATTTCTTCTTTATATATAGATTGTTATAAATTAGTAAAATTTAAAACACAATATACTTAATTATATACCTTAAAAATCGGTGGAACTCATTTCAGACGTTCAAATGTCGAGAAACATATGATTAGGGATTTGTTATATCTAAGTAAAGTTTAATTTAAATTGATAGTGAAAGATGCCAGCAGGATATCATTAAACACCTGATAGTTTTAGTCTTATAGATTAGAAAATAGTTAAAAAAGATTAAATTAATGCACTTTATTACGGTTTACGTATTAGTCACAGTTCTGTCACTTAGGATGACAGTATAAGGAAATTTTATATCTTTCCTGAGAGAGTAAATATTGTTGCTATGGTTGTAACAAAAGATGCTAATATTTAGTATAAGGAATAATTTCGTTGGTTCGAAGCTTTAAAGATGTTGCTCTCAAAATAAACTCTCAATTTGAAGATAATTATTTTCAAGTAGGCAGCATCTTTAACAGTTTTATGATCTCTAAATCTCTCTTAGCCTTGTCAAAATAATAGCTTTGAGAATGTACTACAATAAATCTCCTTTATAAGTTATTATCGCATCTTACAACCAATTAGGGTCATTAACATTTAATTACATTTAAGTGATAGGGATGATGAAGAAATAGAATTGGAGGAATTACACTTGAATTTATAGGGAGAGTGAGAGGGACATTTTCTTTAACTAAAACACCTTCAATACAAGAGAGAAGGCAACTTTTGGGTAACCCTTTCTCTCTTACACATATAAGAAGAAATGTGACATTTAACACTCTGCTAGGATACAAACCCTGTTCTCCGCACCATCGAAAACCAGACTAGACGAACTAAGCTTTCAGTCCACGTGCCGACAGATGCGGGTGGGATCAGTGCTAATCCATACATACCCGGCTTATAGACAACCTATTACACACATGAATGGGTGAACCCCGGGGTGCAAATGAGGGAACTAAAGTCATCGACTTAAGCCCTGCCCCCCGGCCTTTCATAAGAGGCTTTATGATGATGGCAGGGGAGAGGAAGATATAGCTGGTGATTCTCGTCACGAGTCGGTGGGTGGTAGTCATTAAACGTCACGAGTGAACAGTGGAGTGGTCAGAGTCTCTTGCTGTGGAACTTACTACCACAGTTATTGTGTTTGTAAGTAGGGGGAGGGGAATACCATCCATTGAAACTAGGTGCAGACTATTTTTATAGGGTGCTCCCTTTTAAGATTTTCCTCAGGTTACGAAAAGTCTAATTTTTAAAGTGTTCTCCCTTTGATATCAAATTAAACTTAATTAAACTTAAGTACTGATAAGTATGTGTTATCAAATATAATTAAATAATTACAATTATTTTCAAATTAATTTAGTTCTTATTTATTTGTAATCATTCCTAAATATAATTATTTTTCTTTTTTCTCTTTCTAAAAAATTAAAAATACACTATAATACATGTTTTTATACTTAATTTTACCCTCATCTACGAACTAATCAGTTATCATTTGTATAGTTAAAACATATTAAATTAGGTTATAGCTTATAAGTAAGAAAACTCTTCCATATATCTAGCTAATATTGTACTTCTATTAATAGGATAAAGATGAATGATCTATCCTTACAATAGTTACTCAACCTTTTCAATATGCGAGCTTAATCATCGTACGATGAATAGAAATACCCCAGATCATCAAACTAATACAAAATGGTGATGATACGGCTTCTCATAGTTCAAGCTAGTAATAACGATCTTTATTCATCCCTGTGGAGACTTCTTGAAATAACTTATAAACTTTTCTGGATGAAGGTACCAGTCATAGATTTCATTCCTTTCGTTATTAGTAAAAAATAAATAGATATAACACTATTAGAACATCCAGAATATTTAAATGGACACCAGGAATATTCTGGACTAGATCAAAGCTGAAAATACCGCAAATAATATATACACCTCAAATACCTCTGGATGGTTAAACAACTACCAGCTCGATGTATCAATCGACTGAAAATTCACTAAATTGTATCCTCTGCCCAAATAATATTTTATCTACCAATTTTCCTATCCACTAGAATTTAATCGCATACTTAGGACACAACTACAGCGATTAATGTCAAGGATCTTCCAACTCTATGATTTATGAGGAGAAAATAAAAACAACAAATATGAATCAATTTGGAGCTTTTATTAATTTCCTTGCCAGACCACACCAAAACAAATAAAATAATACATGTATTCCACATTAAAACAAATATGTTAACAGATTATAGAAACACACAAAGCAACAACACAAAGCCAATTAAATATCATTCAAATCTATCTACAAGTTAATTTAAATAAATGCTTATTAATAGTAAAATCTAGATACAACTGCACTGCATACTTTTAGTTTTCTTGATTATCTATCTTGATCATAAACTTCAAATTAAATTTAAAGTCATTTTATTGTTTTATCAGTAAAACATTTCTTCTCTTGGAAATAGGATTAGAGGTATTTCCTTTAAAGAATAAAACAAATAAAATTGCATTTCATCTGCTTCTTTTCTCCTCCAAGACAAAGAGAAAAAATATACTTCTGCCATAAAAACATTTCTACCACAAGCTTCTTCATTAGTGATAACAATATACCTTCATCATCTCCTTCAAATAATCATCTTCAAAGAAATAGGACCAATAAGCCCATAGTACTTTAATAATTTTCAAATGAAATTTACTTATGAAAATAATTTTGACCAACCCAGATTTGGGTAAAACCCTTCTAGCCCCCTCCCTCTCACCACTTCATCATTAAAAGATAAGAATTTAAAATTAATTGTGTTCAGATTCAAGTCAGTTTAAATAATGTTTCTTATACATTAAGTAGTTAAATAAATAAAGATTAAACTTAATACACTTTTCATCACATCCTCACACTATAACCTAGTTCACCTCTCTAAAACTTTACAGTCATGTTTTAGTTGTTTTATGTTTTACAGCAAAGGTAATTCATGTAGTGTTTATCTTACACTATCAAATATGTTAAAGATTAAATACATATTGTTAATGGATTATTCGCTTTGTTATAAATAATGTATGGATATTAAATTGACTTGTTAGATGGGAAAAAAGTTTTGTAAAAATTTCAAAATTAGTCTTTAAGTCAAACATGCTACTCCATTTACTATTATAGAGTATAGCGTATTTGACTTTAATTAAATTCATGTTGAATTAAAAAAATAATAGTATTAATAAAGATTTAATTCTACCATTTAAGAGATTCTGACCCGCCTCGGTGGCCGCGTGGTCTAACGCGCTATTCTCGCAGTAGACTATACTGCCGATGATGGGGATATTGAGGTTCGAATCTTGGTCAGGTGTACTGAGGGTGTTTTTACCTAAATGTTTTTCCACTCTACCTTAACGCATATGCAGGTACACTTAATTTAAATATAACCTTCCTAACACCTAGAACTATTAAAGTAATTATTACATGAGCATATAAATCGATCGGGTAGTAAGACGTGGTGCTAAAAATAAGACATTTAGGTAGGCCTACTTTCTTCTATGCTAGCTGCTGTAGTCTACAGTTTGATCCTAGTCTAGGTCTATTAAATGTTGTCACATACAAGTCCTGATGCAACACACTCAACACTGAGGCTATATATGGTAATATCTTGATACTAGGCCAAACATGTCTAAAAAATGTCGCAATCTAGAGTCAAGCAAAGACAACCTAAAATACAAGAACTATATTATGTTTTTATAATTATTAGAGCAGGAAGCATGGTCATATTCAGGGGTGGCTCGTGGAATGTTTCAGGGAGAGTTAGTTTTTACGGGACTGTACTATTAAACTGTTCTCTCTCCCATACATATCTCCATTTGACCGAACACACAAAATAATATAGTGACGGATTGTTTATTTACTAGCTTAAAAGGGGTGGTTCTATTATGGATATGATTAAACAATTTACTAGTATAGACTCACCAAGCTTTATTTGCCTTGGCATAAGCTCACTGTCCACCCCTGCTAATATGATGTGGAATCGTACAAAACCAGGAATCTATTCTATGAATAAAGTATATGTACTTTACACTCCGTTAGCCCTGAAAGGTAGTAGTCTAACATTGATGGGCTACACTATGATGCTTATGGTAGGCCTATAGGCCATATTTTATTCAGTCAAGGTCCATCTTTAAGGATAAACATAGTGTATAGTGTAGTTAATAGTAAGTTTAGTTTAAACTTTTTTCTTTCAATAAAATAAGTCAATATTACTGGATTATTATTTAGGTTAGGTCACGTTTAAAAAAATCATTCCACATTGCTTAAGCAATAATTGCCATGGGAGCCCAATAACAAATGAAGCAAATCACAAAGCTACAATTATCCAATTTACTATTACCTCTTGTCTCACTCCTCCCTTTATAGCCCATGAAACAACTTTGTTGATATTTTACACACAAAAAATAGTCCTGTTAAAGTGGTTGCGGTGGCCAGCTATTTTACATCGGTCGCCCTTCAGTTTTAAAATGCGTTACTCAATTAGCTAAGTTGCCGAGGTTTGTAATGAGTTACGGTAGGTCATATCGGCAACATTTATCATCGGTTTCCATGCCAGCTAACTGACCATTTATTGTCAGTGAGGTTTAGCCAACATAGGTAAAAGCAGCTATTTTAGTCGGCCTGGCACAGGAGAGGCTTTTAGAAACCGTACATAATACATGTAGAACAACCAACATTTGAAAAGGTCAATTATTTATTTTAAGATCGTTCCTATATTGTATTTGTGTGTGCACCACGTCATACCTGTTAGAGCTATGAGTATATTTACACTCATTAGGTAAGGATGAGTATCTCTATACTCATTGGGTAGGGTTGAGTATCTTTACACTCATTGAGTAGGGATGCGTATCTTTACACTCATTGGGTAAAGATGAGTATCTTTACATTCATTGGGTAGAGATGAGTATCTTTACATTCATTGGGTAGGGATGAGTATCCTTACACTCATTGGGTAGGGTTGAGTATCTTTACACTCATTGGGTAGAGATTAGTATCTTTACACTCATTGGGTAGGGTTGAGTATCTTTACACTCATTGAGTAGGGATGAGTATCCTTACACTCATTGGGTAGGGTTGAGTATCTTTACACACATTGGGTAGAGATGAGTATCTTTACATTCATTGGGTAGGGATGAGTATCTTTACCTTCATTGGATAGGGATGAGTATCTTTACACTCATTGGGTAGAGGTTGAGTATCTTTACACTCATTGGGTAGGGATGCGTATCTTTACACTCATTGGGTAGAGATTAGTATCTTTACACTCATTGGGTAGAGATTAGTATCTTTACACTCATTGGGTAAGGTTGAGTATCTTTACACTCATTGGGTAGAGATAAGTATCTTTACATTCATTGGGTAGGGATGAGTATCTTTACCTTTATTGGGTAGGGATGCGTATCTTTACACTCATTGGGTAGAGATGAGTATCTTTACATTCATTGGGTAGGGATGAGTATCCTTACACTCATTGGGTAGAGATGAGTATCTTTACACTCATTGGGTAGAGATGAGTAAAAGCTAGCACTTATAGACACTAGTTCTTGGTTTTCATGGATTGCTAGTAGGAGACCATTTAGGAAAATACATCATCAGTACACCCAAATATGTCTATAATTTCAATCTCCCCCTCACCGGCAAACCATTAGCGATGCGGGGATTATATTCATCCTAGTTTACATGACATGTCAAATGAGACAACTGACAAACATGCACTGTTGTTTGACAATATTAAAATAGATTTAATAACATTTTTAATAGCCAGAAAAGTTTTCCTTTTGAAAATTTGACTAAACTGGAGTCTCTTTGTTTCAACTGTATTCAATAAGTTGTATTTATGTTATATGGCTTAAGCAGTGGTGGCTCATGGATTGTTGCAGGGTAAGCAAGGCTTAACGTGACCGTACTAGTACATATTATTATCACGATCCATTTGACCGATCACACACAAAATAATGTAAAGTAAGTACTAAAGGAAGGTAGGCTTATTTATTTTTCCAAAAGTAAAGATTGGTACTGAGTTAACAGAGACAGATGTTTAATCTTACATTCCCGTTAATAATCGCTTATCTCGGTGATAACTCACGAGTCACTCCTGGATTTAACATTAAGCTATCAACTGATTAATTTAACATTATCCTATCTATTTGTCTAAGATCGTTTGTAATAACATTAGGTATTAAGCGTGTAAGGTATGTAAGTCAAGTTATTTGATATCTAAAAGACAATCAGCCACGTCTACGTATTTTTTGTTTAGACATTTTCAAGCTATATATATTTATTTGTTAAATATTAGAATATATATTGTTTTGGTTCAGTAAAGAATTAAACACGCTCAACTGATTAGTAATTTTTACAAATTTTTACTAACATTCTTACCCTTATTTAGTGACCGAATGGTCTAAACTCTAAGGCATCACTCTCGTGTTAGACTGACCTACTGATGAGTGGAAATCGGAGATCGAATCACGGTCGGGTACTTAGGGTGGTTTTTCCATTCTCCTTCTACGCAAATGTGTGCAAATTACGTTTAAAATACTTCCTTCCTCATCCTACCCTGTTAGAGTAATAATCCTATATGTGTAGGCCTGTAGTCTGAACAAATAGTAAGATGTAGTAATTAAAATAAAAATTAGTTATTAATGATATAAAAACCATCCATCACAAGACTCAAAATTTTGTGAAAAGAGATATTGAGTGAGCTATATGTATAAAGGGCCACCAACCACCATCCAGACAAAGACCATACACCAATTAAGCCGTAGTGTATTGTCATTAGAGTGATACGTGGTTTCCAATTGTTTGTTTAGTTTAGTATCGCCTAAGGTTATTATTAGCTAATGGTTTATTGTACCTAGTCCAGCTAAGCGAGTAATGATAGCTTCCATTTTGATAACAATTAATTTATTAAGGCCCTTGGCCCGGTCGAGTGCAAGTCTAAATCCTATTTTGTGGGATGGTGGGTGGGAAGGTGAAAGGCGTGACGTGGCTTCACAACCGACCAAAGTATCCTTCCGCTCCAACAAGAACAGATGGATCATGGAAACAGTAGATGACGCCAGATACCGGACAGGTCTTGCGGAAAAATGATACGTTTGGAAATACAAGTTTTCTAAAGAGCGAGTGAAATTTTATAGTAATATTTTCAACACCTCTTCTAAGATAGTGTATCAATGTTTATTAGGTGTTACATTTTCTTATTCTTTCCATGCAGTCGGCAGTTTTCTATTGAAAATGTCAAAGTTATTAACATGTTATCACTGTTAAAATTATAGAGGAGGTGTGTATATAAAAAGTACAACTTAATCAACATGCTTCTATTTTTGAACAAACCATTTCCGAAAAGAAAATTGCAAAACAATAAAAATTCTGGAACATAACCGTTTTTCCCCATGGCTCTGCATTTCCACGCCAAATGAAAAGGGCCAATCGCCTTAAGATAACATCTTCTATTTGAGGATATTGTGTATGTGTCTAATCGTGTTTCTAGTTATTATTATCACCTTTATTGTGTGTATTTTTAGTACCGCGTCTTACTACCCATTCGGTTTGTACGCCTATGTATTAATTACACTAATATGTTAAGAATTATAAAGGTTTTAATTATAGGGAGTTTACCCGCATTTGTGTGTAGAAAGAGTTGAAAACCATTAAGCAAAGAATCACCCTCAGAACACCCAGCCAGGATCCGAACACCGATATCCCCATCTTAAACTCAAGAGCCACGAATTGGATTCCTATTTTTAGATGTCTTTTTACTTTTTTCTACAAATATTATAGTAAAAGAAGGTAAAATATTTCAAAAAATTCAGTGAAAAATATTTTCACTCAACTATACATCTAATGTGATAATTTATTTTGTAAAATAAAAATTCATATTTTTCTTTTCTACATTTATAATCAATATTCTCTATCCTTAGCAAATATTAGTACAAACCATGGTTTCTAGAATACCCTAATGAAATATTCAGTGACTTTTGTAAAAAACAGTGACCCCAAATCCAGGATGAATATATATTGCGGTTCCTCCACATAGCACTCCCTTGATTCCAGAGCCAATAGTACAAATAACGGCTATTAGACCCTCTAACCAAGGTTGTCATCCTGAGCTGTAAGTACAGGATAATCATGCAGTAGGTAGCAAGGGCTGTGTTTCCTCTCTAACTAGTACTGCACTCTATATTCCTCTTTCTAAACTCATCCTTTAGCATCTCTAAAGGGTCGGGTGGCACCACTTTGACACAAAATCTGTCCTTTCTGCAATACAAATCCCAGGACATGTGAAGTTTTGGTGTGGGGTGGGGTGGCTAAAAACCCCACATGTTCTTCTGGTGGTTTACGAGCATCACATGGGAGGTCTGACCACTCCTGTGGTTGAGAACGTTAGAGGTCTTCTATACGTCCCCTTTATCCAAACCCCTTTACAATCCCCTAGAGTTTGTTTGCTTATAGTCCTGGCAACAGATGTCAAGTGTAAGGAGGAGTGGAAGGGGGTATATAGCAAGATTATATAAGAGCTCCAATTAACTGCTATCAGGAGATAAAAAGAAAGAAGTGGCTATCGTCATGAACTACTTAATAATTATATTTAATAAATAGGCCAACACATTAGTTCAGTCAGTAGTGTGTCTGTCTACTGATCTTAGAGTCCCGGGTTCAACTCCTGGCTAGGCTGAAAGCTGTATTATTGGTGAAGTGTGGGTTTACCCTTTCGCTTTGATAAATTAACAGCTGGGGACTGGGTGGTGTGTATTTTCTAGATTTATGTTGATTTATAAGTCATGTGCTGATATAATCAGTAGGTGTAAATCGTGCACGCTGAATACTTCAAATAAGTGAGAAAAAATATATAATATTTCTTTACTTCAAATCCCATGTTCATATACCGTTTTAAATCCTGTAAAATACCAGGCATAAATTATAGAAGACATAACGCAATCAAACCAATAATTTATAAATGTAAAGTTATAGCTAAAATTATAAATCCAGTATTTATTTATTACTATTGCAAATTGATCAGTACTTAAGAAAAATATTCAGTTCGCCACTTTCTCGCTCCTCGGTAAGGATCTTGACAAGATTAAAAGACCAAGAACAACTAATAGCTCCATAGCCCCAGTGGTTTCAAAAATGCGTCTGGGGAGAGAGGGGTGGGGGAAGGGTTTGGGTGGAGATTTTTTCAGGTAAAGACTCAAGAGGTACCTCTTCTCCCCCCCCCCACCCACCCCCCCGAAGATGGGCCCCATAGAGACAGTGGTTCCCAAAATGCGTGTGGGGTGAGATTTGGGGCCGAGAGGGGTTGGGGGAATTTTCGGAGGGGGTAGGGAGTGATATTCTCGACTTTCAGTAAAAAAATGTTGTAATTTTAATAGCAGTTGAACATCTTCCTGTCAACACATTTCTATTAAAGTCCTTATTTGTTAATTTAGACCCATAAAGTAGGTCAATATTGGTCTGAAAAGAATATAAACTCTCGTATTAAAGAGATACCTAGTGGATACATAGTGAAAAAATCTATATTAATATAAATTGGTTAGAAATTATATGTTGATTACTTATAATAAAAAGCATTATTTGGAATTTAACATGATGTCGTTTCTGTTTAATGTGTGTCTTCCCTGCTTTAGAATATGATACTTTTTGCATTACACAACTGTATTGAGTGTAGTATTGGGTTTATCTCACGGCGTTTGTATAATATAGGGATATGCTGCGAACTTAAAGAGATAGGATGTAATGAGGTATAATGGATAGAACTTGATCAATACAGGGAGAGGTGGCGTAGATGTACAGTACTGTACGTACAGCAATAAACTTTCAAGTTTCTATTTTTATAAAATAAATAATATATAGCTTGGTGAAAAATGTCAAGGAAAACTAAGTACACTTGAAAGATAAGTGCATCTCTCACCACTTTGTGACTTTACATACTCTCTCTATGTGAATGCTATTTGTTACATATGTATCTTCATTTGTTCTATTTAATTAAATATTTTACTTGTGTCCATATTCGAATGGTTTAAGGTGTCACTCATACAATAGATTGGAATCCCTATGACGGGGATTTTGGAGTTTGAATCCCAGGTGGGTGTACTGAGGATAGTTTTCTATAAAAACATGATGTCGCTTCTGTTTAATGTGTGTCTTCCCTGCTTTAGAATATGATACTTTTTGTATTACACAACTGTATTGAGTGTAGTATTGGGTTTATCTCACGGCGTTTGTATATTATAGGGATATGCTGCGAACTTAAAGCACTAGTATAGTATCCCGAGAGAAATTCATAGATTATGATTATAATTTGATAATTATTTTTGGTCTTTATTCAAAATTAAATCCTCTAATATATTATTATATTAGAATGGACCTTAAAGAGATAGGATGTAATGAGGTATAATGAATAGAACTTGATCAATACAGGGAGAGGTGGCGTAGATGTACAGTACTGTACGTGCAGCAATAAACTTTCAAGTTTCTATTTTTATAGAGTAAATAATATATAGCTTGGTGAAAAATGTCAAGGAAAACTATGTACACTTGAAAGATAAGTGCATCGCTTACCACTTTGTGACTTTACATACTATCTCTATGTGAATGCTATTTGTTACATATGTATCTTCATTTGTTCTATTTAATTAAATATTTTACTTGTTTCCATGTTCGAATGGTTTAAGGTGTCACTCTTACAATAGATTGGAATCCCTATGACGGGGATTTTGGAGTTTGAATCCCAGGTGGGTGTACTGAGGATAGTTTTCTATAAATTTTCTTCCAATATTCTTCCAAGCAAAAATTCAGGTACAATTTCAAAATAATTCAATCTTCCTCATCCCGAACACATTGGTGTAATTAGTTTATATGCGTGTAGCCCAAACGGCTAGTGAGACAGGGGGACTAAACTTGTTTTTAAAATAACATGCTTTAAGTCATTATTAGCCGGTAAAATGGCGCTATTGATAAAAATAAATACAAACAATAGTAGAACTAGTAAGCTGGTCTAGCAATAGATAAAACAATCAAGCATCATTTTGCACGTCAGTTTTGAGTTCGATATATTTTTATAAGTAGTTTAATATGGTACATTTTGTTTGCCATGAAAGGAGGCAAACCTGCTTTGTTGGTGAATGTGACTATACATATCATAATTCAGGGCCATAATGTAATCGCTCAGGGTAAAGCCCCATCTACAGGGTTCTTAAGCTCTGTATCCTTATAGCCCCTAAGTCCTTAATGATCTTTAGAAATGTAATTCGCGTATACACAGTTTGTATCCGTAATCACGTGACTATGCCAACCAATAAGATATTTGGAAACAACGTCCCATTAAACTCTTCGAAAGGAAATTTTCTGGAGACAGGTGCAAGCAGACGTCATCTATGAACCAGACGATATCCCAGATGAACAAATATTAATAAAAGTAACTACACAATATATTTTGATAAATCGTACCAGATAGGCTACTTTTGAAAGGTAGGTTAATTACAATCACAAGTAATATACTTAAAACATGAGCGAGTTTGTCTAATTGCTATGAAAATACCATTGGTGCTTTCATTTAGATGCGTGAGCACCCTTACTTTGCTCTGATTGGTAGTCCTTAGCAGTCTGTATCGACTAGTCCTTATAAAGTTAAAGCTGAGAAAACGTCTAAGGAGCAGTAAGGACTTGGGAAAAGGACGCTGTATACAGTGCAATCTCTTAGTAAAGAGTCAATCTCTTACGGAGTATTACGCACCTTACTAATAATGAGTATGTAGATGGGGCTTTAGACTTCAATCCTTCAGGATAAAAGGAGTATACATTAAACACAAGTGCTAGGAGCAACATCATATAAGGTGAGCATGTCAAACACGTTTTAATATAAAGGCTTCATTGAACACTAAAAATACTGAGGGGACTGAATTTTAATAGAAAATCTGTATTGTCATCATCTTAAGTAAAAATAATTCCAACGTAGTATTTTATTATTACATAACGAAAAGAATAAGCTCCATATAGCAAACAATTAGACTAACCCTGTATATTTACCAAAAACTGTAAACATTTATTTGTAACAAAGGGGTTAATGTTGCAACGATAGTGTTACTGTGAGGATTTAAATCTTATTCCCAAGTCATTTTCTCGGGTGTTTAGTTTAATTTCTTTTGAGAAAAGAGCTGTTATATGTCAACGTACGTATGTGCTGCGAAACACTGCACTTATTGGGAGTGCAAATTCAATAATTTTAGGGAATTGATCCATTTTGAAGAAAGGATATATATTTGATAAACCAACCTTATATGGCAGAGTTCTCCAAATCATACCAAATTTACATTTAATATCACATTCCAAAATGTTGTATTTTCTCGACGTTTATGAAAAATAAGAATCATGTCACGTGATATGTTGGTTCATAATAAGGTCCACGTGCTACATAAAAGTATGTATAGGGCCACTAGTTTGATATACCTGATCCAAGGGGCCCTAATAGTAAGTAAACAGGTTTAAAGTAAATGTACACACACTAGTGTGCCTAAAGGAAGGCAAAGGGATGAGGGGTGGACCACGGCTGGGAGACTGTGAATCTGTCATGCATGCCTCCACACCCGGAATCAACAGAGACCAAGATACAACAAAGAAAGTTAGTGGAAGAAGACATAAGATCGGTCATGTAGGGTGGAGAAGCGTATAAGGGTTGGTAAAGAAGGATAGGGGGCACAGCTGGAGACTACGTGATCTTCGTGATGCACCCAAACTGCCCACTAAATCACTAATTACAAGAACATTTATTTCGCAGACAACATTGTGGTTGTATATAGCCGTTTTTGTTTCTATATCGGAAACATTAAAAAAAACTTATGTTGTACTTTGATTAGTGGACTGACAATATAGTTTTAAGTGTAGTTAAAGGAGTGTTATCTGTACAAAAATGTATGATTAATTATTGTTATTTATATTATTATTATTTATTTATTAATGAGATAATATAAAAAAATAAATCTGTTTTTAATTTTGAGAGACCAACAATATTACTCGTTTTATTCTTTAGAATAGCACATATTTTATTCGATACTAGCATTTACCTGAGACTTCACTCTCATTAACGAATACATCAACAACTTCAACGACTGTAAACGTTAGAATAGAATTAAACTTCAAAACAGTGTTTTAGGTATGTACGAAGATTCAAGAAGAAGCATGGTCTTGTCCCCGCCCCCTTACCCCAACACCCCTGCTCATTTCCCGTGCCATCTTATACACTCCCAACACTAGACGCGACGAATACTCACTTCTTATGACCGGTTTAATTGACACAACTTCGCTCGCTGATGAGCCAGCGGGATGGTGTACAACTTAACATGGTTATTTGAAAAATAAGGAGTACAACAGAAGAAGTCTCGTCTCAATCCGACGAACACGTCTTCTTGAATTTAATGGAAACAAACATTCTAAGAATGGATTATTTGTTGTTCTTATCGTTTATTCCACTCAGAAGGAAAGTAAAACACCAAGAAAATGTGAATGCGCAGATAAACCTAGGTGTTGTAGCCATTGTTATCATGGTGAATCTATCAAGTAGATTTGTTCTTTTAAAGTTATACAACTAATCACAGGGAGAAGTAGTCAAAACTCTAATCATATATAAATAGTAGGGCTGTGATGATTCCGATACTCGATACCCATGGTATCGACTAGTATCGCAATAATCGATACTATACGCAAAAAATCTCAATACCACTCTTCAGTTTCCAACACGGTTGACTCCTCAAACGGCTGATTTTGAAAGTCAGTGGTTAGACTCCTGATACTCGTAGTTTTGCTTTGTGCTATTGTTCTATTCGCTCAGATCTAAACTCAATATAAACAAGCCATTCCTTTCCAGTTCATAAACACGGTCACGGTCGACACAAGGTCAATTTCCATTTAATGAAGGGAACTGTATTTCGAAAATGAACCTAAGTATTATTATTATTATTATTATTATTATTATTATTATTATTATTATTTAATACCGCGTCTTACTAACCGTTCGGGTTATATGCTTAAGTACTAATTACACTAATGGATTAGGAATTGGGAAGGTTCAATTTAGAGGAAGTGAGCCCACATTTGCGTGGAGGGAGAGTGGAAAACCATTTAGGAACCCCCCCTCCAGTTCACCCAACCGAAATTCGAACCTCAATCTCCCCGTCCTAGGCAGTCGAGCTCAACATGACTAGCGCGTTAGCCAACTATGCCACCGAGGCGGTTATGAACACATATTTTGTATTGAAATAGTCGAGTAAATATTCACTTCATAAGGTCAATATTTCTCAGCGCTTTGGCAAGTGAGTGGTGAGCAAATGAATCGGCCAGCTTCCAGCTGCATCGTATTTCGCCACTAGACTATTATTATTCGAATGATTTTTAAATAATCCTAAGAAAATATAATTTTTTTATGTATCGACTTTAATAATTGTAGGCATTGTCACCTTCAAATTCAATAGTCTCCATAACCAGTGTCGCCAATATAGCTTTTATTCTAAATATCTTTTCACTTAAGAAAATTATTAAATAAATTTAATTGATACTGTGAACGATTAAAAAGAAAAATATTAAAATTGATAAAAGATAAAACATTAAAGCCTTTTAGTTTTTAAAAAACTTTTAGTTAAAAAAATTTCAAAGTTTTTTTGAGCCCATCCGAAGATATTATCGTCAGTAATATCATTTATGACTTTCAAGGCTATTTGCGTTTCCGTATTCCTTTCGCTTCTCTTCGTATTTGATCTCATGTTAAATGGTATCAGGTATCGAGGAGATAAATTGATAGTATTGAGCAAGGTATCGGAATCAAAAAAAGTAGGTATCGGCCTATCACTAATAAATAGTAATCCTTTATTGTCTCAAATTTTGTTACAAAATGTTAAATGAAGACTGAATAAAACAAAATAGCAAAATATAGATTATAATTTAAATATGTTTCAAAATCTGAAATTTGTTTTGAAGATTAAATGCTTAATTCACAATAGGTACTGAATGTTTATAATCTAGATTATTGGTGCTAGTTAAATAAATGGTACGGCACACCGCACAGACTTTCTCTCTCTTTCTATAAACTCGTAAGATTTCTGAACGGAATAATGTACATTGTATCATCACCACTCCACATAAGAACACGCATAAAATAATATACAATGATATAGAATCAATGAGAAAAGAGG
>CABFWB010001404.1:143909-163015 GCA_902151455.1 Timema bartmani
GTACAGACAGACAGACAGACAGACAGACGGAAATTCAAAAACCACTTTTTCGGATTCAGGAAGTCATGAAACGTCAAAATTCATCAAAATCTCGACTTCGATTTTTTTGACGATCACAATACTTTCTCTACCTGTAAGATAGAGAGAAAGTAAAAAGAAAGAAGAGTTGCATGCATAAATAATTGTTTTTTAAAGAGTTAAAACAAATTAAAGTTACGAAAATCTGTAGGATCTTACAGTATAGAAAAGTAATTATTCTTTTTCTATGTTTTTGGCCTCATTTCGATAAACTGTTTTGAATCTGCCATATTAAATTTTTGATTTTAGGACTTTTTTAGAGAATTATCTTAAAACATATTGGCAAGCCAAATTTTATATTTCTATGATGTTTAGAAATGTTATAATTATTCATAAGGATAGATAAATATAAAAGCTATAGCCTATCTAATTATGATGTTTAACATTAGGCTGCAAATTGTTTCCAGTCCAAAAAAAAAAAAAAATGTAAACCAATAATTTTTGAAAACAATGTTTGAAACAAAACATTAATCAGCCCAAAAACTTAGTTTACATATGAACACAAGCCATAGAATGAAGTATTTGCTTAAGAGCGATCATAAGATAGATAAAAATAAATAATATACATTGTTACAAAAACGTTTTGGGAATAATAGGATCACAGTTTAACAAAGAGCATAAAAATTCAGACTCTAATGATTGCTTAAGGTCGTCTCCCTACATGTATTTCTTCCTTACAGGAAAGGTTTTGTGGACATTTTTAAAGGTTTTATTCAATTCGCTTAGGAAGTTTTTGGGGAAGATCCCTCTCCCCTTTTCAGCTCATTAATTTTTTATTACCACGTCTTATTATCCATTCAGGTTAACCTCTTATACACTAATTACGTTAGAGGGTTAGGGATGAGGAAGGTTGAATTTAGAGGAAGTGTATTAGCATTTGAGTAAAGAGAATTTGGGAAAATATTTAGGAAAACCTACACTCAGTACACCCAACAAAGATCAAACTGTGATCTTCCCATCACCGTCATTGGCAGTCAAGTTTATTGCGAGAGAAGTGCCTTAGACCATGCAACCACCGTAGCTGGTTTCACAAATTAAAAATAAATGGTATGGAGCTCCACACGGACTTTTTCACTCCTTTAGTTAAAAATGAGGTATTCACTCAAAACTCGTAATATATGTGAAACGAAATAATATACACTAGCAAACCCAAGCATAAATTGCACTATACTTATGTAAAAAAAATTGAGTCCCAGTTTTTAATTTTATAAGTTTTTATTTTTAAAGAATTAATGTCCTCATTTGTATGTTTGAACAATAAAAAATATTAATATTGGGTCCATAAGAATCAACACTTCGTATTAAAGTTTCGAATTCCGGTTAAAATTTTAACATTTTATAAGGTGTTGCACATCTTCATGTCATCGCATTGCTATTAAATTCCTCATTTATAAATGTTGTCCAACAAATATGTAAATATTGACTATTGAGTCTAAAATGGAGATAGATCATTGTTGTACAAACATTTCTCATAAGGGGTTTAAGGAAAAATAACATAATTTTTTTAGATACTTACTTATATTTAATTACTCTATGGCATCATAGAAATATTGCGTTAAAACTTAAATGGTCTCTCTTTACAACTAGAGCTCACAAAATTATACTAACATATTTGCGAATATCTCTGAAACCAATAGTTTGGTAAAAATATATTTCAAATTAAGATTTTTATTTTTAAAAGTACTGCACTACAACTTTGCTATGATAAGTTATTTACTATCTCAAATAGTTGTGGAGATACGGATATTTCCGCTTCTTTAAATTACCCTAAATTCATTTTCATGGGAAAATTAAAATGGCCATTTTATTTGTGATTTTAATAAACGCCTAGATAAAATTTTTAATGAAAATCATTGGAGCGATTATGAGAAAATCGATTTTTTCTCTTTTCGCTTTTTATTAATTTACTCTTAATTTTAAGGTTAAACAGACACACAGACAGACGGGAATTCAAAAACCTCTTTTTCAGATTTGGGGGATCATGAAACGTTGAAATTCATCAAAATTTTGATTTCGATTATTTTTACGATCAAAATACCTTCTTTACCTGTAAGATAGCGAGAAAGTAAATATCGTGGTGTCTGGGGTGGCTCTTATATCTGCCTGACATTCTTCAATCTTCTAATGGGGTGAGAAGATAAAAAAAAAAGCACCTTGACTTACTACCAGCTCAGGTGATACGCACATTTTGTATTAATTACGCTAGAGAGCTGGGGATGAGGAAGGCTGAATTTAGAAAAGTGTTACCCGTATTAGCGTGGAGGTGGAGGGTAAAACGTATTGGGAATACCACCGTCAATACTTCCAACCTGGAATAGAACCCCGATATCCCTATCATCGCAGTATTATTTATTGAGAGAGTGTTGCCTGGGACCATGTGGCTACCGGAGAATATTCAGTGAAAAAGTAGTTCCTTACATAAGTTTTGGAAATTTATAAATCCCCCATTTCATCAACCTCCACTTATAAATTTCAAATATTTAGGAGTTATTGAGGTATATAGAATAATCCCACTACATTCCTAGCACTTCTTTTTCTATGTCTCCTAAAAGTATACAGTGGTTTGGACGTGTTTTAGCAACATGTTAACAAATAGCATTTTATTTTTTTATATTAGTGTGATTTAAGCTCTCTATATTTCATGATTTTAGAGTTATAGCACCCATATACATAACCACAAACACACAGATACGCATACATTCAAACAAACAAAAACACATCCTATATTATTTAAATTGAGGATTGATAATTGGTTCCCAATTTCAGACTTCCCAAGTTTATGAATTAGAGCTATGGACAAGTTAAGAATTAGTGTTCTTTAGTCACCATATTTTTTCAAGATGGCCTTAATATATAATGTAATTATATTTAGGAACCTTTAAAACTTGATCAAATGAAAATCCAATAGTCATGAGTTGAGAAAAAGGACAAAAAGAAGTTTTTTGTAGCCTCTGTCTAGAAACACAGTGGTGTACGTAATTTTCAATTAGAATATATTTTAACTGGACGTCCAATTTAAAACCATGCGAAGTTCCAGCAGAACATTTGTTCGGTGGCTTAAGGTTACCTGAGCAACAAACAATCAAAAAACAAAAGACATATATTTCATTTTTAATAATTAATATGGTTAAAGTAAAAATAAAAACCAAGGTAGTTACGGTAGTTTATCTAAATAGCAATTATATAAAGTTTAAGATTTTCGTAGTCCTTCGTTTGGCATCCTCCCACCTCAGCAATCATGTAAATTAATAATTCGGGCTCACAATATGTGTACTAACAGCAACTAAAGGCTTCCCAAAGAAAGTGGTTAGTATCAAGTTTTCGCTTTCTATGTTCCTTGGTTCTTTAGCTAACTGAATATGTAGTCGAAAGGTCTAATATACTAGTTTCATTATGGCTGTAAAAATAAGGGCTAAGATGTAAATACTAAAGATTTCTTTAATTATTTATTTAAAGTTTAGAATTCCTTAGTTGATTGAGTTTAAAAATGCTCTTCCCAGTTGACACGCAGTCAAGGCATTAGGCTTGATATATTTTTATTTTAAAAATACACCGGAGGTGCACACCCTGGGGTTTCACTAATTATACTCGAAAAGTGCCAATTCTCTACTTTTCTTGGGTTTGTAACTAAACACACACTAGAGATCACGGGGCTGAAGGCGTAGTCAACTCCTCTTATAGTGAACCAGCTGTGAACCCAGATGTTTGGTTCACAGTGCACCAAGTTCATTAAAACCTAAACCTAAATCGTAAACCTTAACCGTAAGAGAGAAAGGTAGGAATGTACAAAACAAAAAATAACAATTTAGAATAAATTTAATGAAATACATTTCTTAATATTTAAATAATCGTGTAAGTACTGTTGCTTTGTGTACACCATTTTAATTAATACTTTCTGACTTTTAATGGGATAATTAATTTATTTGTCTGAATATGTATCCATATAAATGTAACATCAAACTACATAAAGATGTTGAACGTTAATTGAGTGTAATTTTGGTTTGTTAGATAATCAATTTTTTCCCATTAATGTGAATACAAATCAACCAACACAAAATATAGTTTTTCTTTAGATTTAAGTCTACATGTCTTCTGTAATTACTCTTTCGATTGGAGTTGATTTAGCGATCAAGTAACACAGAGAAAAAATACATTGTTGATTTGTTGATATTCACAATCTTCTCATTACCAAGGAGACTTTCAAATAAGATTTATGGATTTAAATTTAATATATTTGAATCGTTACAAGTTTAAAACGTAGGTTTAGCCACACTCCTAGTCAGTTTTTTAACACTGCCTCGCTCGCTAACGAGATCACATGATGGTTTATAGCTTATCCTTTATTCCTAAGGATAAGGAGTACAACAAAAGTAGTCCCATCTCGAGCTGATGAGTACTTTTTGAGTTTACTGGAAACAAACATTATTATTATTACTATCATCATCATCACCGTGTCTTACTATATGACGTATTTTGCTAAGATCTTTGTTTCATCACCACATCTCACTAACCGTTTGGGTTATATACATACATACTAATTAAACTAGTTTGTTTGGAATGAGTGAGGTTGAATTCATAGGAAATGTACTCACATTTTCATGGCGGTAGAGTTAAAAACCATAAAGAGAAAACACACTCAATACACTCATCAGGTATTCGAACCTAGATCTCCTCGTCATCGTCAATCCAATATATTGCGATAGTGACGCCTTAGACCGTCCAACCACTCATGTGGGTAAGAACAACATCAGACCTTAGACACGTCTAGTAACATATTTTACTAATTAAAAGATGTATTTGGTTATTATTATTATTATTAATATTATTATTACTATTATTATTATTATTATTATTATTATTATTATTATTATTATTATTATTAATTATTAGCACCGCGTCTTAATACCCGTTCTGTTTATACTCACTCTAATCTGTAATGGTAGGGTGATTGTGAGACGAAATGGAGGACCTACAGTTTAACATGGAATCCGAACCACGGTGAAAGCCTGGCATTCCACACATTCATAAGTTGTGATTAATACCCGTCTATTATATCTGTGCTTGGACCAAGGGTTGAACCCCGGACCTCCAGCACAGAGGTATGACACCTTACCCCTAGACCACCAGGTTACCAGGAAACAAACAGAATGAAATCAATTGTAAAGGCAAATTTACACTTTTATTATAATATGTATGAAGTATTTCACTTATGATTTTAAACGATTTATTTATGTTCTAAAGGCATAAAATTTGTAAATATTTTGACTCGTGGGTATATAATCATTTTATGACGCTTAATTCAATCTATTTGCCTCCCAGTGATGGCAATGTGGTCTATAGTATTAATATCGCAATAGTTTGAGAGGTATTTGACAGGAAGGTTGAACTGAATATTGTTTTTCATGGATGATTTATCACTTTGGTTTTCTTTTCGTATCTAAGAGCTGATATGGATGCATTATCTTAAATAATATTCCTCATCCTAACCCTTTGGATTAAGCCATCAAATAACTCTTATGATTAAACATAGTATGAAATATCAAGAATATCGAAATTAAATTACCTGCATTTTAATATCAAATTTATTTTAAATATAATTAATTTTGTGGCTAAATATTTCTAGTCAAGATAATTTCTTGTTATATTTGTTTTAAACATCTAGATATTTCCATACTTAAAATTTAGTTGGACAGGTAGTACAGTTAGGGTAATCTCCACGATAAACTCTCCACCCAAATTACAACAACTATACATTGGCATAATACGATTTAAGACTACATACATCCTGTAAATGTAAAAATTATCTTAGGTACAGTTTCATATTGATAAAAATTGCTTTTTTAAATATAAAAAAATCGCTACCAAAATTGATATCACCTACTATTTTATTCGTTTTATTTTATAAGTATTGTTAATAAATAGCAAAAGTGACAGCTTCAGATAACCAGACCTAGCGTATGAATACGTGAAAATATATATATTAACTTTTTTTGTCAAATAAGGCCCTTTATAATATAATTGGGCTTTAATTACGGTTGACAGCTAGGAAAGCAATTATACCTACTTTCATGTGTATAAATGTAACAAGTTCAGAGTAATTGTTTTAACGCTTAGATTATACCATTTACTATTATAATCTATAAATTTTGCTAAATATATTGTATATGCAATCAAAGAATTAATAGTGGGGAAATGAATATTTAATTCAGGAAATGAATATTTTTAATAGATATTAATTAACAATATGAGAATATTTAGAATATATAATATTGAAGATTATGTTTAATTTATTTATTTCTTCCCTTTAATTACTATTCATATAAATACTATCCCATCCATATTTAAAAGCTATCTTGCATATAATACTTTACAGATTATTTATATATAATTTACGTTAAATCAGTGAAAGATTTATTGAGGTGTTTCTAATATTATAATAAAAGCAAGGGACGTCTCTAAAATATAGTCTTAGGCGTAGATTCACACAAACATCACTAAACGTCTAAACTACTTTCACTAGGATTTACTGCAAACCAGTCTAAGGCGTCACTCTCGTATTTGACTGGCATGCTGAGGATGGAAATATCGGGGTTCGAAACCCAGTTGGGTCTACTAAGGGTGGTTTTTATTAAATGTTTCCACACTCTCCTTCCACGCAAATATAGTTAGATTACCTTTTAAATCTAAAATGCTTCCTTCCTCATCCCTAACTTATTTGAATAATTATCACACACTCATATAATCACAAGGTGATTAAAAAAACCCACAAACTCTGTGTTTGATAAGTAAGAAAGAAAACTCAGGCATATTTATCCTGGGTACGACGTCAAGTAATATTTAATACGAGATAAAAGGTTTAACTTGTGTTATTACTTCGTATACATCCGGTGCAAAATAATAAATCATGAGTTGTTTTAGATCTTAATTATATGTAGCTGTTTTTAAATTCGGTTAAATAGTTTGAAATGCTCAAATTGAATATCGTATGTGCAACTAAAATACAACTTGCTAAATTTAATCGTTTTAATTACCTTCTTTCATATTCATTGTGGTTGTGGAATAAAAAACATTTTAAAAATGAAGTAGATTAAGTGGTTGAGCTCAGAATCAATTTGACGTTATAAATAAACCATTTTATTTTTACATTTTACTGTTGTATTGAAAATGTCATCCTACTTCCTACTATAAAAAAAAAGCAAACAGGAACACCTACTTGAGTTGAAAAAAATACGAGTGTCAGAAAAAAATAAAACACATTTACTTCCCCTCTATTTTTTTATTTCTGCCAATTTTATTTCCTGTCAAGCCTTGTTGGGTATAACGTGATCGAAGTAGCTAACCTACCTAGTGCACGTGGCTTTAAAAAAAAGTCTCGAGAATTGCATTGCAATAAAAACCTTTCCCTACCATACACAGCAGCACTTAGGCTTGTTTATAGAGTCATAGTGACCATAAAGTCGGCTCTTGAAAATACAGGCGCGATTGAGGTTTACGATTCTTGGGAACCTCTAAACACCAGGCTTTATATCAAATAACTTGTCCTGATTTTTTTCATTCTTTCACTCTCTCTTTCCTGTTGTTTTGCTGTTACTTCTGTTAAATGTAGTACAAGGAACTTCAAGCGTTATGCTAGGATCACGATAAGCTTAACGTTCAAGGGGCGTATCTTCCTCCTTCGTTTTTAAATGGAGGCCTAAAATGGCACGTTACGTAATGTATGAATGAAGGTCATCATCGTGTTTTTAAAATAGAAGCCACCACGATGCACTTACCCTAACGTTGAGTCAACATATGGGTTGTCTAGGGAATGTATGTTGAGTAAAATTCACCACGTTACCTTCCAATCTATCATTAAGAGCAACGTCAACATTGTTATTTATCACCTCAGTTGTTTGCGGGTGTGGGGGGGTGGGGGGGGGGAGACGCCTTCTGTGGTTTAGTTCGCGAACACCATATGTCATGGCCTCTTTTTTTCGCTCTATTTTGTAGCTCCAGTAAGCTCCACATTCAAGTAATTAATGATTAATCATTCTTGATTACTCGAATTAAGATTTTGGGAACAATTTGTTTTTAAAAAGTATGACTATTTCTTTATCTCATTAATATTTTATGTTGCCTTTACGTTGAAAGAATCCTGATCAAGTTCTTGGTTTATTTACGTTACACGAGCATTAAGTGAACGTCACAATACCTTAACGTAAAGTTAATATTGATTTCGGTATTGCAAAGACATTTAAATAGAAATGGCCTGCTTAGATGGTCGCGCATGCTCTAAGGCAATACTCTTGCAATAGACTAGACTGCCAATGAGAGGGAGATGATAATTTGAATCTTGGTCGGGTATTCTGAAGGGGGTTACTCCTAAATAGTTATCTACTCTCCTCCCGCGCAAATGTGGGTACACTTCCTCTAAATTAGGCCTTCCTTATCCCTAACTCATCAGCGTAGTCAACAATAGCCTATCCATATAACCTGAACGGGTAGTTAGACGTTGTGTTAATAAAAATAAAATATAAATGAGCGTTCCTCTTTAATAACGACTGAATAAGAACCAGCTTGCTAGGCCTGTCGTATCATATGCTTTATAATATAACTTAAAATTAGGACAGGCACAACAACCAGTCCCGTATCGTTAATTTATTAATGTGAGAGGTAAACCTATACTTCACAAATGATACATTTTTGACCATGCCAGGAATCGAACCTGGGAACCTTAGCTCAGCAGGCATACACGCTACCGACTGAGCTAAGGTATCGAAAATGATGTACAGCTACCAAATGTAAATTAATAGTAAACCAAAATGTTTGGGTTTAACTAGTTTTTAATTCAAATTATATTGCTTGTCATTTTATAAAAACTCTGATTGTTATTTTTATGAAAAAAATTGGGCTGGCATAGCAATATAGGCATCACAAATAGATGCAAGCTGCTTAGATAGATATTTACTAGAAACACCAAGTTATAAGAATCAATACTCTTAAATTCCTATTATGAATTTTTAATTTTCCAAACAAATATTTTTTTATTCATTGGGGCGAAGTCATTATATAATATAATTTTTTTTAAATAGCCATAATAATATTATCAAGGTAGTAATAAACACATACTCACCTTGGTTATGTTTATTATCATTATTATTAATTTGCTATACTTAGCAGGTACTTTCTTAGTCAAGTTATTATTTCCGCAGACTATGTACAAATTAAATTAATTCTAGAACAGACACAACACTTTCATCATTAATTATATCAATCCCCCATTCAATTGTTCAATAACGGTTTATTCATCTTCTTCACAAAGCGATATTCTAACAATTACCTCAGATTTCCTCTCGTCTTTGATTAGTTTTAAATGAATAACTGCAATGACACACTATCAGCTTTAGCATCGACGTCTCTTTAAACTTTATAGTCAAATTTTCCCAGGAAGAGCCTTTTAGAAACTACAAATATATCCAATTATTAAGCGAAAATTTGTAACATTTTATTAATGCATTAATTTTATTTTATAGCTATTGATGATATTTATCAAAAGGGACAGATACAGATCACATTACTCTGCATATTTGTACGTTAAAATATGTCTGATAACTCCTCTAGCTGTAAAATAAAGGGAATTTCAAAGAAAATTGGACTATAAATAAATAATTTACTCACTAAAATATATATTTTTTGTGTCTCACTTTTGACAGATGGTGCCAATTTGACAGCTGTATAATATATATCTTGAACCTATACTAAATTGTCCTAACACGTTAAGATAATTTTATATATATTATTTTAGTTTGCCATTGCACAGTGTAATATATTTTCAAAAATATCCTACTAAAATATGTATCAACATTATAATATTTTGATAATATAATTTTATTTTACTTTATTAAGTCCCCCTTTACTAATAAGGTAGCAGTTTTATTTTATTTCTTCTAGAACCCGTTTCGAAACTTCATCTCATTTTTTAACGTAAAATAAAGTTGAGAAACCATTTCCGTGTAGCGAGCGGCCAACGTGAGTGATCGCACATCGGTATTCCGAGAGCAGCCTCTAGTAATTTGGTCAAAAAAAAGTGGACTTTGACTGATGAGGACAAAGTTGAGTTAAGAGCCAAATCATAGATAATCGAAAAGTGGATGTACAATAAGAGAGGTCTTTCTTTATTGGCTTTACTTGACACACTTTCCATTCTAAATATATCTTAAATTCATACAAACTAGAACAATTCAGTAGGCACGCGGACAAAGTCACCAATATTGTCTTGTTTGTATTTCGCTATGATGGGGCGTTAGGGATTCGAATCTCAGCTTAGTGTATGAAACAAGTATTTTCTAAATAGTTTCCCAATCTAATTTCTCGCAAATTCAAGAAGGTTTCCTTTAAAATCCATACCTTCCTCGTCCTTGCCGCATCAGTGGAAATATTGAGATAATTTGATGGGTAGTAAGATGTGGAACATAAATAAAAACTAACCGATCCATCCGCACAGGCTATAAAAAGAAAAAGTAACCAAATTTGACCTCGCTGACAAGAGCACCCAGTAAGAAAGAACTCCGGCCTTCGACCGACTAAATTCCAGCTCCCGAAGATACATGAGATCTTGAACCTATAGCGAACGGAACTTTTCAAATTATTCAAATATTTAAATTACGATTTTTGTTTCATTGCTTTTGTCTAAATTAATTTTTATTAAATACACTTTTTAAATATATATTTATATCACTTAGTTTTTACAACGTTTTAGTAGTCCTTGTTTGACAAGTGCTACGTTCATTAAAATTTTATTACGAATATAAATAGCTCATGTTATCTGTGCTTTTTTTATTAGCACCACATCTTAATACCAGTTTGGGTTATACGCTTTTGTATTAATAACGATGGTGGTTTTATTAATAAGTAAGGTTATGTTTATAGGAAGTGTACCCACATTTGCGTGGAGGCAGAATATAAAACCATTTTGTAAAAGACAGCCTCAATACACCCGACCAAGAATCGAACCTCGATATCAGCGTAATCGTCAGTCTAGTCTAAAGCGAGATTAAGCCTTAGACTATGCGGCCACCAAACCGGGTCTAAACTCTACTTGTACTACACTAATAATATACCTTTATTTTAAAAACTGATACTAGTTTTGTTAAATGTGGCTGTAATCAATATTTTCATTAAACCACTTTTATTGTCCCATTTAGGAGTGAAATAAATGGACACTGTAAATATTATAGTCAGTTAGAAACATTATATTTCAAGATTTTTGTAGCTCACTTCCTATGAACATAAATACTTTTTTATAAAATGATATAATATAAGAGGAGATAAAATCTTTGATAACATTTTTATTCTTTATATAAAAAATAACATTTTTTTTTCGGTTCAATGCACTTATAAATAATCATGTTGGTTTTATGGGGACTTTTTATTTGTTTTAAATCTTAGAGTTATGGGACCAAGTAAACTATTAATTTAAAAAAAAATTATAAACAGACCCTTATGTGTAATTTAATAATACCAAAATTACTAAAATGGTCATACCAGGAGCTTTGTTGTACAACTATATATTTAATAATGTTAATTAAACCTATTATTTATTTAATCTTTAAAAATATTTTTGTAACCATGCATTATTTTGAATATAAAATTTGAATTAAAAAATACTAGTAAATACCAACTTTATTTCAAATATATTACCTTTAGAAGTAGATTAAGGGTTTCGTAGTTCTTAATCAAGCATTTAGAACACTTGATAAGCAGAAAGCTGCTAAACTTTAGTAAGTCAGTGTTTTCTATCTAATTCTTAGATATAAATTACTTGCAGATTCTAATTTAAAAAAAACCTTCCTTAAGCGATTACAAAAGTGGTTTTGCAATCACCTAACATCATTCCCAGAAATTACCACTAATTAAAAGTTACTAAAGCCCATAAGTTGAGATCAGAGGAAATGGTATAGTGGATCAAAAATCGGGTGTCAAAGTCTTTCATTTTATTAAATGTTTGTCAAAATTAGCAAACATGTATGTAATATTATATACGGTATGAAGATTCAATCAGAAAACCTCCATAAGCTTTTTTTTTAAATGACCTAGACAAGGATTTGAGCTACTGATGTTTAAACCACCGCATCATTAGTAGCCGATGCTTTCGGATTCCTGAAAGGCGAATCAGCGAGGTGTATTACGCCACAGAACCACGAATGGAAATCCTGTACGACCATATTTTCTGAATGTATCAATTACGTGTTCCTTTTATTTCCTTTCCTTGACTCCACTACTTTTACTGCGCCGGTAGATCACGTGATAAGAGTTTGGAAGACATTTTAGAACATTCCTGCACACGTATAGAACGATAGAAAACTTATATAGAATACCCACAAGAATGTTACCCAAGTTAGTGGCGTAACTTATTGACCCGCAAGAAAATGGGGAAGGGAAGAGTTGGAAACGTGAGGGGGGTAAACGCGAGGAGGCATGACGTGGTTTAATATAACAGTTTTTGTTTTAATTGGTGGTCTTTAAGGCACTTAACACGCCCGAGCTATTAGCGCCTGAAAACTTCCTATTACACTCTACTATAAACTATTGCCTTCTCTAATTTGAAATCTCAGGCTGGGATTCAAATTTCCTTAGGGATAGAAAACGAATAACCATATTAATGAACAAACATCGATATTGAATGGAGATTTTATGTTCGATGATTTCGCTATCGATGTTTGTTGTCAAATGATTTTCCACTATTAATTTAGAAGCTTTGATGTTTCCACTATCGATGTTTATTTGTCGATGATTTTGAAAAATTGAATCACTCTCCGGATGTACTGGGAACATATTTATACATAATAAGTCGAAGACTGATTTTGATTGTTATAATTGAACTGAAAACTCGAATTACTTCACTTATTTCACAAATATGATTTTTTTTACGATTTATATCCATGCAGATAACATTAATGTGAAACAGGAAAAACCTCATATTAAAAGCGCACCATATTTTAGGAATTAAAAGCACACAAGTAAAAAAATGCATAAAGTGGCAACATGAAAAACATGTATTGTAAATAACCCCCTTAATATCTACAAAAAGTAAAATAATATAATAAAACTAAAGGGTTAGTTTAGATTAGGTTCGGCTAGGTTAAGTTAGTTAGGCTGCAAACACAATGCAACTCAATTAGAAATAGAGACTAGTGGATCGTTGCAGCAATGTCTGCATATTATTGCACTAAAAGGTACTCTAGATTTTTACTTGGAATAATATATATATACAATAAGAACTCACTTGACTTTCTAATTAAAAGTTTACTCGTCAAAGACTATCAAATTACATGGTTATTTAGTTTTCATTGTTTTATTTCAATCAAAACGTATATTTTCCTTCTTCCGTCCACAATGAGAACTTAAAAACGACCCCTCTCCCAGCTCTATATCTATTCGTTGCACCTAATCACTCAATTAAGAATTGAATGTTCATTTTAGAAAGGACCTTTTTTATTTCAAAAAATCAAAAAATGAGATATTGCCATACCTAGGTTAATATAACGTAAACGCACGTTTCTCTATAGAAAGGGATTCAATCCAACTATTCATATGGGAGTAATGGCACTGCAATTTCAGGTGGCAGTTAAGAAAGGGCTTTATTCCTATTGTAGCAAAAATGTGTTTGGTATTATTATAATTGATTGCACAACATTTGATATTATTTATTGTTTATTTAGTTATGATATGCATCTCTCAATGTTTAGCCAGCAGACTGTATATCAAATAATAGTGATGGTTAATGATTGTTACAATGTTGTGTATAATAAGCCCTAATACTGTTTTGTTTAGTCATAAATAACAATAAAAACAATTTTATTAGTTTTTCAAAGTTCTCTAGTGAAATATTTGGAAGATTTCATACTATAGGTTAAACCTAAAAAACTTTGATCATATATAAAGGGCATTTTTCCATATGTTAACTTGAGAAAGGGCATTATTCTATATTTTATATATTTTTTATAATAAAAAAGATACACTTATCCAAAGAAATACTTGTTCTATAACATCTCAGTTGCTGTATGAAATCTTATTTATTGTGGCATTATAAATTCATTATATGTTTCTACTGACGTTACAAAATGTTTATTTATCTCCTGAAAAACGTGGATTTTGGAGTAATGTCCTTTCTAAATTGAGGGATTCAATTATTAATCTATTATTCTTTATAACCAAAGAGAAATAATATTTTATTTACTGATACACAATAATACGCAAATAATGGTTTCCATGGTGATGTAAACAAAAATGATTGTACAGTTTAGCCGCTGCCCGCACATAGTGAAAATATAGAAAATTCGCATGGAAAATTTAGTTTTAGATTCAGGATAATATTTTTGCCAGCATCCTGTACCCCTAACCTTTAAAATGATTTCGTTGGTTAAAATCGGTAAAACCGGTAAAACCGTTTACTCTTAATTTCAACTTCCAAAAATGTGCTTACTAAACTATATATAAAAATGTGTGTGTGTGAGAGAGAGAGAGAGAGAGAGAGAGAGAGTGAGTGTTTGGGCGATAAAGAGTGAGAATTTGAGAGATAAAGAGCGTTTGAGAGAGAGAAAGCGTTCGAGTGAGAGAGTATTTGAGAGAGAGCTTAAGAGAGAGTATAATAAAGATAGTTTGAGAGAAATTGTGTGATAGAGAGTGTATGTGAGGGTAGAGAGTGTGTGAGAGCGTGAGAGAGAGAGTCTGATAGGGAGAGAGAGAATGTGAAAATATAAATGTGGTACTCAAACATTACCGTACTTTGAAATATCATTCCCTCAAAATTAAGTGTCAACATGGAAACATTACTGAATTTACTGTATTAACTTTGCTAAAATGAACATCAAAGCCCATTATTTGAATAAAATGAACATCAAAACCCATTATTTGAATAAAAAAAACTCACACCAAAACTCATACTTAAATAGTTAAAATGACTATTTTTAAATATTATTCAAGATCATTTTATCGTTTTTGAGCATATAATACACACCAAAACATATTTAAATAGTACTTTATCATGCGTTAAACAAAGCGTTGACAATATTTTCATGAACTTAACAACTTAACCTTTTAATTTCATAATTATGCTCAATATTATTTATTTAAATGAGAATTAGCGGTAATAACATTCCAATAAAAAATAAAGTTTCTCCACTTTAGGCATCTCAATTTAGATGTGTTATGACCAGCATCCAAAGAGAAAATTGTGATGTGCTTGGACCAACAAATTTATGAAAATTGAGTTATTATTTTTTAGCCAAAGAGATACAGTTTATTTAGAGATTTACAGCCACGCAGCAAATAACGGTTGCCATGGTGACTAAACAAATAATTAAAAACTGAAAATTATCTGTGAAAATCAGGGTTTTCGGGTAAAACTACTATTTTTACCGACATTCTGGACTCCTAACCATTAAAATGAGTGGTCGTTTTTCAAAATCTGTTCTGTCATTTCCTCGTAATTTCTATTACTGGAAATGCGGGCTTATCAAATTATATACAAGATGTGTTATTCGTGGACTAACCAACATGTGGTGTAGACATAATGTGGCTCAGAGATTACAAATAATGGTGATATTTGGTTTACAGTATCTACCTTGTGGGCTTCTGATTCACCACAAAGCAGGTTCACAATGTCTGCCTTTACATTCTCAGCACGTAACCGTATTTATGAATAAAATTTTTTTAATAATTTTAAATTTTAGATTCATTTATTAAAAATGCATTTTATTTACAGTTATTTACTTGATTTTAAATAACAACTCTTGCTCTATAATATGGATGTTGTTTTCTCATCGATGTTATTGTATCGATGATGACACTGGTGTTTTATTCTATGTCCATCTTAAAGGTGAATGTCCAGCACTTGGTTAAACGCAATATCAGGACAACCAAATAGGATGACTTGACGTTAATGTGCTAGAATGACTTGTTATTATCTGAAATTGGTGGTTCTGTTCGAATCCCAGCTGAGCAACTTACGTTGTGATTTTCACTGTTCCCTTAATCAAGTCAAGCGAAAGCTGTTACAGTTTCCTTAAATTCTCCTAACTCCTCTTGTGTATCATATTAGTGTACTTTTCATATATCATGAATGGACAGTAAGGCTCGAAGACATTTTCTTTTTTTAGTTGAATATTTTTAATGGAGAAGAAACAGGTAATATTTTAAAATGATTTTACTAAAATAACTTTTATGTATTAAGGTTTTCATTTAAATTATATAAAACAAAAGGTTATTGGATATTTATTTATGTGTTTGTTTGCATCCTTTAAAGTTTTTGAGCTAATTGGGGGATTTTGAACGAATGTATTTAATATACCTACGTTTTTTCTACAGATTCATTTTCTTAGGTTATTTTTACTGTCTCTTGATGCCTCGGAGGGAAAGTATTGTATTCATCAAAGTAATCGAACTCGAGATTTTGATAAATATCGAAGTTTCATGGTCCCCTGAAACAAAAAAAAAGTCTTCGTAATAACGTTTGTCTATCTGTCTGTCTGTACCTCAGGCTAGAGCAAAAAATAAACGCGCTCCAGATTTGTATAAATGTCAACGTTTCATAACCTCTTGAAACCAAAATTGTTGTTTTTGCAATTCCGCTGTATGTCTGTCCGTACCTCCAGATAGAGTTGAAACTATTTTACCGATTGGGCTAAAAATTGGTATCTGGGGATTTCATAAAACCCAGAGGGATTTTCAGAATAAGATATACATTTATGTATAATTTACAGAAGGGCAAAAAAAAACAAAAAAAAACTCGATGTTCTCAAATCTCACAGTAGCGTTTTAGATTTAATTATATATACTGTTTATCGCTATAAACAAGATGGTGATTCATTTTTTCTCATTAAAATTACCTCGAATATACTTTACTTTTGGGAAATATTACAATTTTCATAATTTCTCCGTAACTATTTGAAACCCAAAATATCTTATCATTGTAAAGTTGTCTTACTACTAAAGATGAAAATCTTGAAAAATATTTTTATAAAACCAATAATATCCGATATATATTAAATGTAAATAGCCGAAGCTATATTAATGGTAGTTGGTTCAGTTAGATATCATTCTGAAAATTGAAAAATGACACCTGGACACACACGGGAATCGAACCCGGGACCTTTGGCTTAGTACGCCAATGCTCTAACCAGTGAGCTATCCAGGATTCGTCCCGTGCCCTGGGTCATTCTCCACTCATATTTTAAGGCAGAGTCTATGATGGACATAGCAGAAATAGTCAGCTACAATTATGTGATTTTATTAATATCACAAGTCATCAGATAACGCAGCCACCTGCGACTCTGCCTTAAAATGTGAGTGAAGAATGACCCTGAGCATGGGACGAATCCTGGATAGCTCAGTGGTCAGAGCATTGGCGTACTAAGCCAAAGGTCCCGGGTTCGATTCCCATGTGCAGGTGTCATTTTTCAATTTTCAGAATAATATCCGAGCTATAAGCAAATATACATACTTTTTAATTCAAGTTTTTGTTAGTGAATTTAATTCTTATGCTTTTTGGTCGACGAACATATTTCTCTTTACTCTATTTTTCTGTAAAAGTGTTCCTAGTTCCTAATGCCATAGAGTAAGTAACAGTGTATATTATTTCATTTATGATCTTTGGTGTAATGTTTCTACAACAATTTATAGACACGTTATTTCGTTTCACAAATCTTACTAGTTTTAGTAAATGTATATTTTAAGATAAAAGCGAGAGAAAGTCCGTATGGTGTACCGTACAATTNTATTTTTCAAGTAACCAAAATGGCACCAATAGTGAATATAAATTAAATAATAACCAATTTATTTCTTAAGGTTTGACTATATAAATAAAATTGAAAATCAAGCCAAACTTATAAATTAATAAAATCAAATTCAAAATGGTTAAAATTGTATTGAGCCTATAGTTGGAAATATACCAATAATATCTCTTGGTTAGACCAAAAACTAAACTCCTTTGAACTAATTTTGAATAAATATGGCGTAAATATATTCCTACGATTGGACTTAGACCTATTTAAATATATATATCTATATATATATATAGCCTATATATTAACTCCATGGCGTCAGACCACAATCGACCTATACCGACCTAGGGGCTGCCTTCTGTTGGCGTAGACAGTTCCAACTTTCGTGTATAGAGAGTGTCATGTGGACGTCAGAATGAACCCTCTCGTCGTTTAGCTCAGTTTTATAGAACGGAGACGCTACTAATTCATTCAAGTAGCTCATTTGTCCACACGAGACTAATTTGACACCATTCCAGACCCACTGATTTACAGAAAATATATAAACGTGGGGATCGAACCCGGGACCTCTGGATCTGCAGCCAGGAGCTTTGACCACTAGATCACAAAGGTGATCACAATCATACACACACCTTACACAAAAACATATAAGTATATAAATATATATATATATATACATATATATGTGCGTGAAGACTTCGTTTTTGATTCTCTTATAAATCCAGCAGTATCAATATTTCGCAAATAATATTTCGATAGTTCTAGCTATTCAAAAACTATTTGAAGCCACTGAGATATATTTATTTAAGTATTTATTTGTTCAAATCTCACTTTATACACACCAAACAAATCACCATAAGACTTATAAACCATCTTAACCATAAACAGTATGCTTAGTAACCAATATCATTAACGGCTGAACATGTTATGATTTAGGTGTTTAAAATTTGGGGTTGCCATTTTTTAATAATTTTTATTTTTTGATATTTAATTTAGCTATTTAATAAATAGAAATTAAAAAAAATTGTTTGCTCTAAAACTATTTTTCAAAATTAGATTGCTATTAAAAACCTTTCTTAATTTTGTCTGAATGTTGTCAGTGACATAAAGGGTTTTATGATTTAAATTACATTATATTTTAGCTATTAATAACGACAATCAACTGTTGAATATTTATGTTAGTAAATGGTAATATGTCAGATGACCTCCCCCCCACCACCTTCCTACATCTCCCACTCCCTTTCAACAGTCCGGCTTACCTGAAGA
>CABFWB010001405.1:0-13385 GCA_902151455.1 Timema bartmani
TGAAGGAATGGATTATAAGTATAGTTGGTTAATTTCTACATATACTAATGGTTCTTAACCAACCTAACTTAACCTAACCTTTCATGCTTTAACGAATTTCGCTCTTATATAATTTTGTAATTTACTGTGCGAAGATCCCCTCCTTATTATTGAGGTACTTAACGTTCACTTTCCAAAACAACTGATTATATCAATGTGCGAATTATGAACTAATTTAAATATAGAACAGACACAACATCTGGCCCATAGCCATTAATTTATCACTGTAAAATATGAAACCAACATATCAAAAAATGAACAATATCCAAGCCAAGTAAAGAATCGAACACGTGATCCTTATTTTAATATATAGATATACTAATGACTGAGCTAAGGTGTCAGACTTATGCCTTATGGGCTATAACGTCAATTTAGACGGTTATTTAACCTAACGCAAATATAGTGATTACTATTCTTAAATTATATTTACATTTTTATTGCAGATTATTTGAGTATAAACAGTCGTTTAAAACAATTTTTTTTAAATTTCCGACATAGCCTTGTGACAGTGAAATTATATTTCTTTAAATTTTGTTTATATCAATAGCATAAACCATAAAGAATTGTTCTTTCAAGCCCAGCGCGTTCACAGCGCGCACACAGCTGCAAAAATTTGCAAAAAAAGATCAACTTTTTTGATTTAAGAGAATAACATTAGTTCATCACTACCAACTAAGGTAACTAAACCCACCTCAGTGCTAATGCACTAGTTTCGTGTTGAGCTGGACTGCCAATGATAGGGTTATCGAGGTTAGAATCTCAATTGATTGAACTGGGGGTCCTTTATGATTTTCCACTCTCCCTCCACGCAATATGGATTCATATCCTCTAAAATTCAACCTTCCCAATTCCTAGCTCATCAGCGTAATTGGTACTTAAGCGAAACCGACGAGGTTCTAAAAAGCACTAAGGTAATGTGTTCTAAAGTGTAACACTCCCATTAAAGTAGCTTTTCTTTGACGGGGAGGCTCGGGTTCAAATCTTGGCTACGTGCACTAGAGGTGTATGATTTTCCTTGACGGGATTTATCACTGTGATTTAACAACCCGTTCATCCCACTATTGGTGATTTTTTCACTAAATTAACTTTTTTAATCCCTACTACTTAAGTTAAGCCATTAAAAACGTAATAGTTTTTTTTAATTTAAATAAATATAGACAAATAGCTCTGATTTTAATTTTAATTTTTCACAAATTGAATATATTACCACTTATTTTTAAATTCCTCACTCCCACTCTATTTGCACAGTTTAAAATTATTTAAGCCTGGATGAATGATTAAAATCAATGACGTGTTTATATCCCAAATAAAATAATTCACTAAAATACCCGCTTCAGTGAAGAAGAGGTCGGGTTTCGAGTCCCAGCGAGGGTGGATTACCATAGTGTTTCCCTATTCTTTTTCACAATTACATCTATTTCAGGCCGTCAATAATTAATTTTACCCTTATGGGTCTGATTTGAGGGAGGAAGTATTTAAAAAATGTATCGGCATTTACGTAAAGTGAGAGTGGGGAAACAATGCTTCATTAACAAACTCATTAGAAATTTCATACTGGAAGAGGTTAGCGTCTAGTCTGCGTGCCCACAGATGTGGAAATTTTATAAATAAATTCACAGTTCTCCCTCCATGCAAATTTTCTTTTTTTTTTAGCACCGCATCTTACTACCCTTCCGGGCTATACTCCTAGATACTGTACTAATTACACTAATGAGTTAGGAATTAGGAAGGTTATATTTAGAGGAGATGCCCCCACATTTTCGGGGAGGTAGGGTGAAAAACCATTTAGGAAAAACACCCTCAATGCACCAGATTGGGATCGAACTCCGATCTCCCCGTCTTCGGCAGTCTAGTCCAACATGAGAGTAGCGCGTTAGACCACGTGGCCACCGAAGAGGGTACGTGAACTGTTTCTATAAATTATGCCTCCCTTATCTTGTTTTAATTAATTAATCATTTACTCTACGGCATTAGGTACTCGAGATTCCATTGCCCCACATACAAAAGTGGGCCAACTCTCATTACACTCTATCTCTTTCATGCCCATAATAATGTTATTTTCTCATCTGCGTCTCTTCTTAGTTAAACGGTTTAAATATGCAGATAGGTCGTAAGGATCGTAATACCTAGTACATAACAAACACAACAAGAAGATCTAGCTGTGTGTCATGGACACAATTTGTGTATGATTGGTCAAATGAGGAGCGAGTAGAGGATAACAAATCACAGGTACAGTTTGAAAAAAATTCTGGAACCCGTCTAAGTGGCCACATGGTCAAAGGCATTACGCTCGCAATAGACCAGGCTGCCGTTAGAGTTTTCCACTCTCTTTTATCGCAAATGTAGGTACGGTTTCACTAAATTCAAGTTCCTTCACCCAAACACATTAGTATATAATTAATACTAATGAGACTTAAGGCGCGGTGATATACAATCTCTACGTACCCTGGAAACACGACACGACCCGCTATTGATAGGAAATCAGCTCTACACTAAGAAAAACCTGCACCTACTAACTTAAAGGTGCTTATTGAAAGGAATCATACTATCATACTGACCGCGTCTCTAGCCACAGGAACAATTGGTGATGCAGTTCTACTCTTGTATTTAGCCACCAAAGACGCAGATTAATGCCTAAACCTTCCGGTTTTCAATAATTAATGTATCAGAATGTTTAGCCCATTACCTGATGACGAGATTTACTTCGTGACAATTTTGTTCAGGATTAAAATCAAACACAGTAACTCAACAATGAAATAAATGTCGGAAGAACTAAATGTAAATTTCAATAAACTTTTCGGTGCCGAAAACACTAGTTGACCAGCACAAACCTCCTTTTCTTATAATGTAAATATCATAAATCATAAATGACAAATAAAAATACTATCTTATTTTTACAAATTATAAATAACTTCACAGTCATAATTTACAAATTTATTATTTTTGAAGATTCAAATTATGTTTAAAATATTGGTTTGGTTTGGTATAGTATTTAAAATTGTTTATTGTGATTTACAAGATTATGTGTTTGTTTTTCTGTGAAAAATTTCCTTGAGGGTCGTTAACTGAACACGTATTTTTGAAAAAAAAAAATCCTATGTTACAACAAAAAAAAGGGAAATTTGTGTGAATGTGTCGTTCATACCTTTAAAATGTCTTAAATAATAATTTAGTAGGCACTGTCATATTTTTCAGCTTTAACCAGTGACGTCGAACAGGATTATATGCTTCCATTTGCACCCACAATAGTAGAACTTCAGCTGCTGAGCGGTCCTGGCAATCAGAAAGCAAGAAGCCTGTACCTTCTGTTCACTCCCTAAAGTGATCGTGGACACCTACCTCAACCCTTACCGCTCCGGCGAGCGCAACTAGCACCAAGAAGCTCAAACAAATTAGAATTGTCTTATTTCCGTCACATGTCGATAGCCGCTGTACCATCTTGTCGTTCTTGACACCTGCTAGCCCTTTTTGGAACTCTTCTAAAATTGATATTTTGGAAAGAAGAATAGGGTGAGCTTTATCAAATAAGTGGATGTTATTACCAACATTAAAAATATAAGACATGCCTTTAAGAAATCTTCGGCCGCTTAAGTCATCATTTTGTTCTGAGAATCGATACTGAAAATTACACACTTTTAGGTTTAATCTCTAATTATTAAATATTTAATTAACTATCAAACTTAAAAATAGTAATAATGCTTGTCATGTTTTTATTAATAGTGTAGTGATAATATTTATATACTTGTCCTTAAACTTATAGGTTACAAGAGAATATCATTCTGATTTCTTTTTAAGAGGTTTAATAGATAACTTTAATTAATGGACTATCAAAAATAAATTAATATTATGAAGGACCAATGGATACAAATATTTGAGGGCAAGCCAATATTATAGTAGGCATTATTTGGGTAAATATATATCATATAATTTACAAACCATTCCTATTTTTACATATTTTTCACTTTCTTTTGGGCGTCAATTATTTTGTAACTGTTGTAATCATATAGAACGGTTTTTAAATCTTATCAACGAATCGACTAAGCATTTAGTTTCAATTAGGTATGTAGTGTGACTACTCCACGAATATAGACTTATTTGACACATGAATTTTTAATAGGACTATTTACAAACCAATATTTATAATCAAAAGACGTAAGTAGTTAATCATCATTAACAGCTTCCATACACTAGCTGGGTCCATTTGGAACATAAACCTCTCAGTAATTGTATGAATGGCGTAAGCAACTACCATAAGTAATCCAAAAATACAAGACAAACTTCAAATAAGAATTTATTTGCCAACGTACGGCAACGAGTCCATGGGCCAATGCTAATCCGTGGACCACTGGTTGGGAAACACTGTTCTTGACGTCTAAATACGTGTATTTATTTCTCTCTTATGCAAAAAAATAATTACTACACACTCTACACTTCTTCCGTGTTGTCACCATGTGGAAGAATTTAAATTGCATGAAAAAATAATGATTTTTGTACAGAAAGTAGAAAGCATGTTCTGACTCTAAAGCACAAGTCAACTCTCATATGAGAATTAGCGCATGCGCACACGATTTTCTCCATCATGCAGCCTTAACATCTGTAGAGAAAGCATTAAAGTAGCACTACCCTAAAGTCTCATTTTCATTGAAGAACCTTATCTGACAGCTAGAAAGTTACTAAATATACCTTCACGTATTCATACGTCAGGTCATGTCACCTTTGATATGTTAATATCTATAAAATAACACCATTAAATTAGTAAAATGTTATTAATCTTGGCCACATCCAAAATATGTTTGTATTCTCTAGAAAATATTATAATTAGACGGTACCATAAACTTTCGAACGTAATATGCATATGTTGTCAATGTTTAAAAAGTGTGGAGGCTTTAGAAGGGGCTCGAATGTGGGTTCTAGTAACAGAAAAATTTCGTCCTGAACTCTAACACACTCTAAACTCCGTAGACTCCTCCATAATAAACCATATGCACTAATCTACAGAAGCTTTAGTTGTGGGTAAATTTTATACACAGTTAAAACTTGTACTAAAATCATTTTAATAGGTGTATACGTAAAGTCATGCTATCTACAGCAGTTAATTTTGATAAATAATATCAACACCCATAACATCACTTTAATAATGTAGTAAACAGATGGATTAAACAAACAAGATGTTATGGTTGTTAAGTACGTCTATAGCCGCAGCTAAATATCATTTTATTTAAATTTAAAAAAATGAAACCTGAACATTGGAATTGAATCTGGAACCTTTAGTTTAGTAAATCAATGCTCTTACATCTAGACTACCCATGAGCCATCCAAAGCCCAGGGCCATTCATCACTCATAGATTAAGGCAGAATATGTAATGGACTGTCTTAAAATATGAACGGATAATGGCCCTGGGCCACAGACAAATAATATACCCAGACAATCAACCTCTAGGTTAAAATTGTTGCACTCCATTTGGAAACTTGAGTCCTTCACCACTAGTATCGCTGCGGTTAGTCCTATCATCACCCAGCAGTGACACTAGCGCAGCCCAGTGTTGAAGTTCTCAAGCTGGCAAAAGGATCGCAGCGAAACCTCCGTAAGGTTGAGAGTCTGTTTCTTACTGGTCTGTGGCCCGGGTACGAGACGACTCCTGGATAGCTCAGTAGTAAGTGAAACGGCGTACTAATCCAAAAGTTCAGGGTTTGATACTCGTGTTCAGGTTTCATATTTAAATTTAACGAATAAAATGAAGTATACTGTTTTTATGTTGACAGTAAGAAGAAAGTGTTGGTATTTTTCAAGAATCATAAAATAAACAGTTTAACATCTTATTTGTCATAGGCTGTCTCCGAAAAGTCCACACACTAAAAACTTTTACACTTTTCTTGCAAACTTTTTTTGGGAGCCAAAAAGTGACCAACATGTAATCAGAGTGTACACTGAAAAATTAATATTGTGCAGCTACGGAAATGAGTAGTGGAAACTAGGGATACATGAAACTTAGGACGGCCGCCTAGTTTACGATTACATTCCTAGTCTTGAGACAAAGTCTTCTGTACTGACCAGATAGATTCCAGTTAGAGATGAACGGCCGGTTCATGAACCGGAGTTCATCCAGGGAAAAAACGACTAACTAGCAGCACACTGGTGTCCGCTACTTCATCAGAGGATGTTGTTAAACTCAAGAAAAATTTTAGATACAAATGTTTACAAAATTGAGTGTAATCAATTAATAATCCCAATTGTCAATATTACTTTCCCGGAAAACATCCCCTTTTCTTCAAAAATATAATAAAATAAAGTGTTGTTATTTGATTCAGTGAGCACAAAGACCTAGATGTTAATATCTGAATAGGGTATAGTGAAGTTGACTGAATAGAGACATTTCAAAATATGAATAGGGTGTAACAAGCACGAATTTAGAAATTGTAAAAAGGGGGGGGCACAGATTATTGAATGAAGAAACATTTGCGTTAGTTGGTAGGCATACTTTTCCTTAACATTCATCCTTCTTGCCAGTTGCTTNGCGCGCTAGTAAGCTTTATTTTCCTTAACACGCGTCCTTCTTGATAATTGCCTTGCCCGGTGCCCACTGCCCACCCCTACTTTCCCACAACCTAGCAATAAGATGGAAAATAAAAATGTCATTGATCTCACAACCCCATTGGTCGCCGCCACAACCATCACCCTCCACTTCCATTAGTCTAAAAACACAAAACAACAAAACAATGAGCTCAACAGCATAGAACGTGCTCAAGATAGGTAGTAGGGTATAGTGAAGTTGAGTGGATATAACTATCTCAAGATATGGATAGGGTGCCATGAGTCTGACAGGGTAGAACTCACTCAAGATAGGGATAGGGTGTTATAAGGTGGACTAGATGGAACTAGCTCAATATATGTATATGGGTTAATAAAATGAACTAGATATATCTAGGTATGGATAGGGATAAGGTGTAATTTGGAGGACTGGATAGAATTAGCTCAAGGTATGGATAGGGTCTAATTAGGTGGACAAGATGGAACTATTTCAAGATAGCGATAGGGTGTAATAAGGTAGATTGGATATAACTATCTCAAGATATGGTGTAATGAGGTAGACTGGATAGAACTAGCTCAAGATAGGGATAGGGTGTATTGAGGTGAACTGGATAGAACTAGCTTAGGTAAATAATGGGTGGTGTGTTTTTATAAAGGGTGGCAATGAATTCTCTAATTCCTAATTTCATAGAGAGGATAAGTGTTCAGTAAACTTACACTATGGATAGGAATTAAATAGTGAAATTTACACATATAAAGGCTTGAATAAACATTTGTTCGTTAAAATATGCTATATAGGGTTTAACTAAATACGATGATGATGATGATGATCATACCTATTATTTTAATAATAGTAATAATAATAATAATAATGAAACATTAATATATATTATTAATTATTAATAATGATACATAGTAATATATAATTATTAATTGTATATATATATATATATCAGGTGTATGTTGTCGTATTATAAGCTCAGGTGTTTTAGAGTTAGTCTCAACAGGGCTATTTACCTAAGTGGGGTCAAATTACCACGGTCTTCACAACATGGCAGGCAATCGCTCAAAAATTAATGGACTGGCTTGTTTGTGCTCTTCGCAACACCGCTGTTGTTTGACACAGGGCGCCACTGCAGGCCATTTTACGCGTGTTTGGGAAGGGGAAAAATTATTTAGATCATGAACAATATTATATGGTTATAAATTTAAAGATTATATTAAGTAAAAAAAAGCCGATTTGAAATATGTTTATTTATTTATCATTCCACCAATTTAATAAATTAGACCTTCTTCATAAAATTAATCATATTCACTTATTTTTTTAAATATTTTAATATTTGAATTTCCATCATTTGAGCTATAAATAAACCTGCTTCGGTGGCCGCAATATCTAAAGTATTATACTCATGTTAAACTTGATTACTGATAACGGAGACATCATGGTTCGATCCTGGTTGGGTGTAACTAAGGTGTTTTTCCTGAAATAGTTTACCACACTCTATCCACGTTAATTCGTGTGTATTTCATCTGAATTCAACCTTCCTTATCCCTTGCTCATTGGATTTGTTATCACATAAGCGTATAAACTATATGGGTGGTAAGACGAAGTGCCAAAAAAATATTACTAGATTTAAATCTAATTTTATTCCTTAAAGTATGATATAAACTCTTAGAAATTACAAATAAAATGACACGAAACATTTTTGGGTTTATTAGAATCCAAATAATTTAATAATACTTATTTTTAGCTTAAAAACCTAGAAGAGAAAACCAACAAAATAAATACATAATATTAAATAACCATCCATGACCTGGTAACATATATCAGCTGACCGGTGCTTAAGAAAGATATATGATCTAACGGGAGATGTATCCGTGGAGCTCGAGTTTGTCGACCATATATGGTCTTTCTAATGAACCTATTACTGCACCCAAGAGGCCTTGGTTATTGAGAATAATGATGTTCCTACATAGCTTGGAGACCTAATTAGTGCTTACAGCACTAATGATCTAGCAGTTCTAAAAAAATACTACATTTCTATTAAAGCTTTCAATCCTCGAAATGTTAGCTTTTATCAAAACATCACCAGATATTATTCTAAAAACTAATTTTCTAAAATCTCATTTTTAAATATAATAACTACAGTAATAATTATGATATGAATGGAGTAAATATGTAATATCCTCATAAGTTACTTACTTTGTAATTTTACGTTGACCTGTGGTTTGGAGATAAGGTGTCATACTTCTGTGTTGGGGGTCCGGGGTTCAATCCTAGGTGGTCCCGGTACAGATTTATCTGATTTTCAAACCCTTCCTTCACCCCTGACAAGACGTGTATTAATCACAACTTGTGAATGTGAGGAATGCCAGGCCTCCACCGTGGTACAGGCCTCCACCGTGGTTCGGATCCCACGTTAAACTGTAGGTCCTCCATTTCATCTCACAATCACCCTACCATCACACAGCGTAAGTGTGTATAACCTGAATGGGTAGTTTGACGTGGTGCTAATAATAATCTGATACACCTAGGTACTTGAAAGTGCATAGCTGAATTTACAAAAGTACGCCACCTATCCCTATCTTGAGCCAGCTGTGTCCAGAATACCTCCATATCTTGATATATTCTATCCAAACCACCTCAATAAACCCAATCACTATCTTGATCTAGATTTGTCCTAATAATGGTACACATAAAATTCTGTGAAATTAAATAAAATCATATAAAATTCAAATTATATTTTTATATCGTCTTTGTGTCTAATAACATTACAGAGTGACACATAGAAATTATAGTACCAACACATCTATAGTAAAATACTTAAATTCACCATTTCTAAACATCCATGAATTCTATGGTTTTCCAGGTAATTCAACGAGGTAGCTAGATAATTCACAATGAAAGCACATTTATCACAGACCACTCTAGAGTAAATTGACATATCCATTCTAGACCATAATAATTATGATTATTTTATCGATTAAAAAATGACTTCCGTCAGAATGTGATGAAATTTTAATTAAATTTTCCTATGTAGATATATGACAATTTTTATTGAATTTTTTTTGGTGCATTTTGGCTAGTTTTAGATATTGACAATATAATTTGATTTTTCTGGCTCTTGGTATGGTTGTATAAGCAGTATATAGTGATTATTGTAAGCAACAGAATAATGGACACTCAACCGCTAATCAAAGGACCCTAGTTTGATTACTACTCTGATAACTAGGCTATTTTAAGATTGTACGGTATGACGTATCTGAGTTCGACCCCTAATCAAATTATCACTTGTACTCAACATTTTCTGTAAGGTTTAAGTTATTTTTCCTAACATCTATTAATGCTAATTAAAGTGGATTTTTTGAGTCAACTACGTACATCCGCACTCGACTTAACCGTCCCTGTGGTGTAGTGGTCATTGAACCTGGCTACGAACCTAGGGATCCCAGGTTCAATTTCCGTCTGGTAGCTTAGGTATTTTTCCCGAAAGGGGAATTACCCCAACGGTCACCAGGGTTGGGTTAGTTAAGCTTGAGATAGGTTTAAAGTGGTTCCACTGGTTCCACACCCTCATACTCACTATCACCATCACCTCATCTCATCAATACATAGAAAGAGCCTCCACGGAAATGATGTACGATTAGTACATTTAAATGTCCCCTGGACAACGGTACATTAGTACGGACTAATCATTCTAATACTGGGCTAAGAATGCTGCATCCCAGACACGCAAAACTAGAATATGTCTTAAAAAACTAAAATAATGATATACATAATACCCCACACCCAATAACTCAGTTGTCAACATTAATCACTATGAAAAAGAATACACTCCCCATCTTCATAAGCACTATCATCACATCATCTCATTGCGGGTACGACATGTAGACAACCTCCTATGGTTTACCCTGGGCAAAGCTATTTGTCACCAGGGCGGCCAATAGTCTACACATAAGGTGACCGGACTTGGATGTCATGTCCCTCCCGGTAACATATGACATAAGATTTTTAAAAAAAATTATACTATTTCATTAGACTCAAAATACTTGTAATTTCTGAAATATATAAATTTCCTACAGTGCGCCTATATGGGGCTCAGGGACTTTAAACAATTGTGAGCTTCTGATAAACTCCAAATCAGGTACTCAAATTAATACTGTGCACTTTCAGTACGTCGTAGTCCATTCAACCATGAATGTGAGAATATCACCAATCACTTAGTCAACAGTTTTTGTTGATTCGTTGAATGACAAAACATCAATTATCTTGAAGCTATCGTTCCTCAGAGCGCGAGGTCAACGTATTGTAAACTTTGCTTAAGAGCTGGAGAAAAAGGGGTGGGTTAGGGTAATATGGACTCAAAGGTGTTTTAACCATGACTGCCACCAGCGGCAATGATGCTGGACTCGAGGTCATAACCAAATCGGTTAAGGGATAACGTACGCTAAGCAACGAACAAATGGATTATCATACCGGGTGGGCGCATTATCGAAACGCTGTTCAGACATCCGTGTCGTGATGCAGATCAGGGGAGAGGTCCACTGCCCTTGACACATTAATTAGTTGATCGTGCGTGGAAGGTTTAAGGTATCTTATATGGACACCCTCCTCAATGTACCTCCTGTGAAATTTAGGGTCACGTCTGGTACGTAGGCTATTATCCGATGATGCCTAAGGATAGGTACTGGACCTCCCTTATAAGTTTTGGCTCTTGTGTTCTTAAACAAGAGGAAAGTTTATAGCTGCTCTCACATCTAGCAACAAGACGTTGTGGTTGGATTTATATAATCTATACAGTGAAGATAAGAGTTATGCTCTTGAAAATACGCTCACTGTGGTATGCTGTAAGACTCCTGGGGTGCTGTCTGGGAGTATCAGTAGTTTGGCCAATTATGGCAAAGAAATAAAAGAGGATAGATTACACTAATGCTCAATAATAAAAGCTGCAACTTGTTAGAAATCAGAAACCAATGGTACAAAATAACTTAATAAGAGTGGGGTAGTATTTGCACGTTAGGGGTAAGTCTATTCACGTTAACATACATGAGAGTAAGAAGAGAATTTGACTCTTAAATAGAGCATTCCAAGAAAACTGAAGAGTATTGCCTTCAGAACCACCCAAATGAGTGAAAGTAAAATAAGGGCAAAACCTTTTGGACAAAGACATGGGTAAAACCTGAGATATTATCGTGATGTTGACTTTGGGAGGGTTCCTTTTAAAGCATTTAGCTTTGCTGTAAGAACTAAATGGATTGATTATCCCGATAAGCCGTTATGTGAGGGGATTATAGAAAGGTATGTTTTTCCCGCCTCATCTTGACATGTTAATAATGTTGAGCCGACCCAAATACAATCAGAGTTCTCCGAGATGTTAGACTTTTGTTAAGATTCCAACCAAATATCATGTGGCGCTATTATTTTTAATTATATATGATATTTTTTTAAGTAAATAAAAAAATAATTATCTAAGGTCTCAAATAATTCTTTAGCGCTAATTTTTAATTTTATTTTAAATGATGCTTTCAACGTTGCAATTAAATAATGGCAACGCATCTCTGCTCAATTTAGGCCGATGACAGACTGAAGTTTAGGTCACAGCGACCAACACGTCTTTATGTCACCGGCCTTAACCTACAATTCGATTTGTTGGTAAGTATCATTTCAATATAATTACAGTAAATAGATGATCAAATGTATAATATACAAGTTATATTATAACATAAATATTTATAGTTTTGTATTTTTAGAAAATATCAAGAATATTATATGAATTATCGAGCACATTCGAAAAAAAATCATAGACAGTTTATAATAACATATTTGTGATCTTGTTATGTTAAGTAAAGCACTATTTGTTTGTATGTATATGACTTTATGAGTTGGTATAATCTCGTATACAATATATATACATTTAAAGAAAAAAATATATTATATACTTGGTAAATCATATTTTTAGTAAATAACGAAAGATAATTTTTTTTAAATGATGCCCATTATTTAGCGCTAATACATTTTGTAAAATATTATTTTGCACCTAGCCCCTCCCAAACTTATTAATATTTAGACAAAATATTTGGAAACAAATGTTGAGACATCAATTTTTGTTTGGTAGCTTAGGGAAAACCCTCTTTAACATTATGTTTCTGCAATAATTTTATAGTATGTACAAAATAAGGTGGAAATCATTTTAAATATTAATATAAAAACAAGGCTTCATAGGCTTAGGCTACAGACATACCTAAGGAGAGACGATATATCCAGACTAACATTTATTAATTAAAATCTAGGATTATTTTATAATGGTCACTATAAAAGATAAATTTAATTGTAAGAAAATCCACACCACCATGATGTTAAAATTTCCCATGTGAGACAATCATGTAGATTGATGTTTTATTTTCTGTGCATTCTCTCAACTATAAATATTTCATAAAATTCACAAATATTGTCATAGTAATAATGATGAAATAAGTTATTACACTTGAGAGATAATTTAAATTTCGTTGTCTTAATGTCAAGCATGTAAAACAAATGAACAAAAGTAGCTTTATTGTATTACCAGCTATGTTTGTCATATTAGAGGTTTGGGGTTTTAGTTACTGAGAGACTAATTTTAAAGTAACCGGTTATTAGAATCTTCTCAACTTTACGAATGTATTAGGAATAATTTGAATTTTAAATTTAGTTTGTTTTACACTATTAGAACAGGTTCAATGAGAGCATAATACCCTAAACCCATTGGCTATTGTTGTTGGTCACTGTGTTATATATATATATATATATATATATATATATATAATTTTTTTTATATAT
>CABFWB010001405.1:13413-42963 GCA_902151455.1 Timema bartmani
TTGTCACTGTGTTATATATATATATATATATATATATATATATATAATTTGATTTATATAATTTGATATATATATATAATTTAATATATATATAATTTGATAAGCCAGTTTCCGGTAAAAGAAATTACTAGGAAATGACTGAACAGATTTTGACAAACGACCACTCGTTTTAGCGGTTAGGAGTCCTAAATGTCAGGAAAAAATTGTAGTTTACCACTAAAACCCGTTTTTCACATATAATTTTCAGTTTTTCATTATTTGTTTAGTCACCATGGAAACCTTTATTTGCTGCATGGCTGTAAATCTCTAAATAAAATATATCTCTTTGGCTAAAAAATAATAGCTAAATCTTTATTTGTTGGTCCGAACACATCACAATTTTCTCTTTGGATGAATATTTATCTTTGAATGCTGGTCATAACACATCTAGATTGAGATTCCTAAACTAGGGAAACATTAATTTTGTATTGTTATTTCTCATTCAAAACAATAATATTGAGCATAGTCCGTAAATTAAAAGGTTAAGTTGTTAAGCTCGTGAACATACTGTTTACGTTTTGTTTCGCACCCGATAAAATGATGTTTAAATATTGTCTTGGTATGCATTATAAGCTCAAAAACGATAAAATGATCTTGAATAATGTTTTAAAATAGCCATTTTTAGTTAAGTATTAGTTTTGGTTCTCATTTTCTCAAATAATGAGTTTTGATGTTCATTTTAGCAAATAGTAACACAATACAAATACATAAGTTAAGCTGTGTTTTCATTTTACTGCTTAATTTTGAGGATATGATATTTAAAATAGTAATGTTTTGTGTACCACATCTATATTTTCACATTCTCTCTTTCTATCTGACACTCTCTCTCAATCTTTCTCCCCTTATACACACTCTATAACACATTTTTTAATGTTTTATTCTTTCATTATCTCTCACACACTTCATCCCTTTTTATCACACACTCTCTACCCCCACATATACCATCTGTCAAAAAATTTCACTCACATTATCATTATTATAGTTTAGCTCCTAAGCTTTCTCTCTCAAACAATCTCTCTTTTTCTAACGCTATTTATCCCTCAAACGCTCTCTCTCTTTCGAAGGTTATATCTCTTTAACGCCCACTCTCAAACGTTTATCTCTCAAATTCCTTCTCTTTCAAATTCTCTCTAAAGCACTCTCACTCTCTAACAAGCTCTCTTACTCTCTAACAAGCTCTTACTCAAATTCTCTAAATCACTCTCACTCACTCTCTCTATTTTAATCTCACTATCTCTATCACAAATTCACTCTCTTTCAAACTCACTCTCTCTCTCAAACTATCTTTCTCTCTCAAACTATCTTTCTCTCTCAAATTCAGTCTCTTTCAAACTTCCCTTCATTCAAACCCACTCTCTCAATTTCTCTCTCTAACTCTCTCTCTCACTCTAATGTTATTTCTCTAAACTAATCTCTCTCTCTCTAACTCTCTCTCACACGCCCTCACAATTTCTTTCTCTTTTACAGAATATCCCTCCCAAAATTATACACTCTCTCCTTCTCACACATACATACACACACACACACACACAAACTCACATTCTCACACACTTTATCACGTATTTTCCCTCACATATTCTTTTTCTCTCTCACAAAAACTTCTCATACACACTATCTCACACACTCTCTCCCACACTCTCGCCCACACACTCTCTCACACACTCTCTCACTTTATCTCATACACAATTATAGTAAATAATAGTAAATAAAATATCTCTGGTTACAAATAATAGCTCAACTTTTACTTGAATGGTGTGGTACAGTAAATAGAAAGGTTATTGCAATTATGTGTATAGTTACTAAACAAACCGATGATATAAGGTTAAAAAAAGTTTTTTGATTTTTATCCTTCATCTTCTTTGTGCCTCTGCTCTTTTGTATAAATTGTTTAAACCTTTTCCAAAAATTGAAATTGCATGAAAATTACTGAACCGATTTTGACAAACGACCGCTCATTTTTAAGGTTAGGGGTTTAATATGTCACCAAAAATAGTAGTTTCCAACGAAAACTTTATTTTAAAAATGAATTTTCAGCGTTTCATGTTTTGTTTACATCTCCATGGAAATTCTGGTTTGTGTTTAATTGAATATAAGCAAATAAAATATTTATTTTTGGTTAAAAATAATAACAGCGAATTTATAGAGATCTGGCATAGGGGTCATTTTAAAGTTCTCTTTGTGGCGTGAAGGGGGTAAATATACGTTCTGATTCAAATTAGGCACCCAAAGATAAATATATATATTAAGTTGATAGCTTTTGAGGAGTAGAGTTTAATTAGAAAGTCAAGTTAGACTTATCATATATAATATATATCGTTTTAAAATAAAAAGTTTACAATACATTTTAGTGCAAAAATCTGCAACCATCACTGCAACGATCCCCTAGTTATTTTATAATTCAGTAAGCTTAATTGACCTAGGAATTGTTAAAAAAAATTACTACTTTAAATACAATTTTTGACACATCTAATGGCATCTGTAAAAATGTATCCTGAAATATTGTGTGAAGTTTTAGACAATCTAAAAAATAAAAATATTTCTAGAGTTATTTAATTAAAAAGGAAACATTTGTAAATATTTATTTGAGATTGTTACAAAAATGCTATCTTATACCACCACATCCTATGGCTAGGTAGTTTATTAAATTCATTTTAATGGTAATATATTTTTCATTCCTTTATAGACATTTTAATGTTGTAATGTAAAAATGTTCTTTGCACAGTATCCAATGCGAGCTTATTGTTATGTTGAAATTAGAAGACTAGTTGGTACTACTACATTTGTAATAATATTTTGAGCATTATAAAATTGTTTTGATTATCTAAACACTAAATATCAACATAATTATTCAGTAGGAATAGGTTTAATGTAAACTTTATTTTGAGTTTATAATATTCTATTTTATTAAAATTACTTAACCAGCGCTTACTCAAATAGTATTTTACTAATACACATGAAATAACTATTACCTAGTTATAGACTCTCTCACATTTGTATATATGACTACTTAATATAAATACTGTTTGTGTCACAGATTGATACAAATATTATGATAATCCATTTTAATAATATTTTAACGGTTTATTTAGGGAAATTTCATTAAATAATAGAACAATATTTATTAAAGCTACTATCTTAATGACATGCTTTAATTCGTTCCCTTTAAAAAATACATGAACTGAAAAACCGTCACGAATAATATGGAATATATCCTTACGCTATTTAATTTAGGTTTCATCTACCTACATTTATCAAACAACTAACACACGATACTTTAAATTATTTATAAATTTATACTTAGGCTTATTAAATGTTTGTATTTTTATCATTAATTAAAATGAACTTTAAAAACCATGACAATTTTCTTTCCGTTATTTTTTTCCAAATACATTAAAAATAGCCCCATAGTTAAATATTTACATACAGATTTTTAACTATATATTTATAACCCATTAAATTATTATTATTGGATATTGTTTTTGGGTAAAGCCTATTATTCAAATCTCTTACTTAATTAAATATGTTTATAAAATACTACAAAAGTCAAAGGTATATAAGGGGTTAGTAATAAACAATTTTAAAATATTTAACAACTGGAGAGTATAATTTTTTTTTATAAACTTACTGCAATGAAAAATATAACATTTAAAAATGATTTATATATATTTCTTACAAATCATACGTAGTACTTAAATGATAAAATATATTTATGTTATAGATATTACAACTAACATTTTTATCAAGAGTTTTTTTATATTAATAAAAATATATGATTACAATTAATGAGACCTTAAAATGCTTTCCGAGATAGAATACAGCGTTAAATCCCTCACTCACCGGTGATATCAGCGGCACCTCTCGCCGACAGGATGACCAGCCACATTAACGGCAGGACGTGACGTTGTTGCCCCATCAGTCAGACTTAAGACGACCACCGTAGACACCAGACAAAAGACAAAAGAGAGAGAGACGGAAGGAACAACAAGTTCTCTTCAGTAGCGCGCGGACCGGAGACGCGAGTGTGAGCAGAACGACGGAGGCTGCGAGATCTTCTGGACCGAGAAGAAGGTCATGTCATGGCGCGTGCCGCATCACGACTGAGGCTGCTGTGTTGGGCGCCCGGCGATCTCTCCTCCCCATACACATACACATACACAAATATACGTGCAGGATCAAACGGAGGGACAGAAATAACGAGAGCGAAGGGGGAAAAGAAAAAAACCTTCGCCAGGACTGAGCATGCGCTGGTTTCCCGCGTGGCAGCCCTATTCCCTGTGGAACATGTTTACAACAGAGGCTGGATGTGATCTCGTGATCCCCCTTCTCCAGCTCTATACCTTTCTTTCTAGTCACATCATGCAGTTTATATATTTCTATAAAGTTACATGGCTGACTCACTCAGTAATTCACTCACTGACATAAATGTTTACCCACTTCCTGATGAGCTAGAAACTTGAAATTTGGCAAAATTATAGATTTTAGCCTTTAACCGATGGGAAAATTCTAAAAAATAAAAAAAAAATTCAAAATGGCGGAGCAACTTTAAAGTCAGTGCGGACCTTTCTTTGGAGGTTTCTTGTGGCTAAATGGTAAGACCTATCGTAAAACGGATTGCACCAGCAGCTGTGGATATGGTGAGCTCGACAAGTTTTTGTCGTATCTCCATCGGTTATACCTTAGAGGGAGCTAGCTTTTTATATTTTAGGTAAATTTAGCACATTTTTGCACACACATTTTTTTAAAATTTTCTGACACACTTATGGCACAGCTAGGTTAATAAAATTTGGCAGGCACATCCAATTGCCATAAGCAATCCGAATTGGATGATTCTAGCTGCCCTATAAGTATGGAGAAACTAAAATAATGTGTGAAAAATACAATACAATACCGGTCACTTTAAGTTGTTACGTTCAAAACAAACGCTGGAATTACATTAGTTTACATCCACTTGGAAAGAAAACTCACAGGGGGCTTGGGGGCGTAGCCCCCAACGAGCAAAGCGAGTATGCCTAAATATATATATATATATATATATAAGTTTTTAAAATTAAATAATTATATATGTGTAATTTTATATATATTTACATATATGTATATCATTATATTATATTTTAAGTACGATATACATATTATAAGTAAGTATAAATTTTAATTGTTTTTCAATATGCTATACTTATGACTATTTATATATTTTATTATATATATTATATTATTATATATATTTATGATATTATGAAGGTAATAAGTTATTTATATATAGAGAAGTAAGTAAATACTTTGTGTATAGAAGTAAGTAAATACTTTATCTACACAATTATATAAATACGCTTTACATAATATGTAACAGTATGTCTTTATATAGTCCTATATACCTGAGAACATAATATATTACCGAATGAATAATGCAGTATATATATATATGGGTCTACCATATATGCACGTAAGACGTGTGATATACAAGTATTTGGGTACATATTATATATGTTAATGGCAAAGTGTGTAATCCAGAGAATCTATAAAATGCATAGGTTTTCTATATAATTCCTATGGGGTTTTAGCAAAGTATGAAATAAATTAGTTTTTCTATTTTATTTCATACTTTTCGTAGGAAATTTATAGAATAACCAATCATTATATATTACCGAGAACAATAGCTAACCTAACCTAACCTAGTCTTACCTTACCTAACTACCCTATTCTAAAATAACCTAACCTGACCAACTTAAATCATAGGAATTAGGTGAACCTGAAAGAAAATGGCGTGAGACTTACATAGAACTGCATAAAAGAATTGATAACATATTCCGGGACTTCAAAAAGATAAAGAACTTGAAAATAAATATGAAATACAATAGAAAAACTCGTTTATTTCATACTTAGCTCAAACCACTCTGGCATTATATAGAAAGTCTAGGCATTTTATAGAACGCCTGGATTTCACACAATGCCATGACATATATATATGTATATGTGTATATGTATATATATAGGGCGTAGTTATATTTTATCTGTATATAAGCAGGTGGGTGAATTTATAATTGTATATAGGTATGATATATGTTAATGTTCGTAGATGCTTTACACCACATGAATACAGTATTTAAATTATTTAAAAGTATAACTACATAAGTATGCTTTATATATATGTACAAATATTTACCCAAACTCTTTTTGTTCTTAGTACTATCCAATCTAGATCGTTAGAATCTTTTTATCAATTATAAAAGTTACTGAAATCATTTTCATGTATGTATACTTCAATTCTAATAAAATAAATAAAATATCAATACATATAAAATAATATTATTAAAGTAAAATTATTTATGTTGACCTCAAAGATAAAATAGGTTGTGTAATGTGTACATTTGCTAAATATTATTACGTAACAAGATCCCAGTGTATAAGTAAGCCAATATAATTCACCACGAAGTTGTGTGTGCCAAATTTGAGATATGATTATGTAAAAGTGCTACCAGCTGAGCTAAATTGTAGAACAATAGATAAAACTGTGTGCAAGGTGGATTAAATGTGAGGGTGAATGGGGGAGAAGAAAACGGGAGGATAAAGGCTGATTGTTTGAATGATTACGTAAAATAAAATCCTGCACTAGTTTTAAAGCTGTATCCTAGCATGGGAATTATTAGTGAAAATTAAATATAGGCCTACATATTGATTTAACCCATTTACAATGTAAATAGTAATCTAGACGGTATCTTTGCAGTATGAGGAATTAGACTAGCATTGTAGCTGGTTTCCGTTGATGGGAAGATAGAGGCTAGAATATATGTTTTTATGAGAAGTAGTTTTAAACATGAAGTTTTGGTTTTGTTTATTTAATCTCCTTCATAAAAAATGTGGGTACATTTCTTCTAAGATACCTTCTTAATCCTGATCCTTTGGCTTACGACATGTTAGAGTTTCTAGTTGTCATCCCATTTAGGGCTTGTTTCAATTATTATATAGCTTACATAAACGTATAACATAGTAAATATTAATTATTACAAACTAAATTGAGCAATTGAAAATGTTAATTTTTTTTTTAAGCTGCACATTTTAAGAAGAGTAACGTTTCCTATAAAAAATAACAATTGCATGGATCTCTTATATTTTAAAGTCTAAACATATAGCAATTAATTATATTTTATTGTTCTTAAAAAACATTATAAATGGTAATAAGGAACGAATATACAATGCAAGATTAATTCAATTTTAATAGACTGGGAATTGGTGTCTGTGTTAAGTAGATATAATTTAAGACATGACAAATGTATAAGTGAATCTATACGAACATTAACATAAGATTTAAAAGAAGTTTTACTACTTCAAAAAAGTCAAGTTAAAACATAAAGAATAAATTTAATTATGAGAAAGTTATGTGAGCGACAAGTTATGTTATACTGAAAATTGGTAATTAGTCATAAGCTCATTCCACTTATGGAAAGTTTACAAGGAACAAGGGATTAAATAATTATATTAATTCAATTTTAAACAAATTCATTCAAAACCTTTATTTTTCAAATATACCATGTTGATATCTTTTCAACCATATCTAGTCATTTACATAGTTTGCCATTGACATTTTATGCATGATAACGTTTTAATAGTTATTTTAATAATCTTATAATTGTATGTTTAGAATATTTTATCATTGTTTACATATATAAATTTATTCTTTGTGTATCAACTTGACTTTTAATGAAGTGGTAAAAGTTCTTATAAACATTGGTCATTCAATATAATTTATTTATTCAGATATGATCTTAATAATGTATCAACCAATCTAGTCATTTATATAGTTTGCTTTCAACATTTTATATGTGTTAACACATTTTAATAATTTTATAATCAAAAGGGTCATCATATTTTGTCATTGTTTACAATATTAATATAAGAACTTTATCTTATGACTAATTACCAATTTTCAGTATAACATAACTTGTCGCTCACATAACTTTCTCATACATAAATTTATTCTTTATGTTTTAACTTGACTTTTTTGAAGTAGTAAAACTTCTTTTAAATCTTATGTTAATGTTCGTATAGATTCACTTATACATTTGTCATGTCTTAAATTATATCTACTTAACACAGACACCAATTCCCAGTCTATTAAAATTGAATTAATCTTGCATTGTATATTTTATTGGCTTACCGAATGGCACTTAAATTAACTAACGTTATTAATAAAAGATAAAAATATAAGTATGTTATAGCTTTCACAATGAAAAGAAAATCACTGCTCACTTACTTATTCAATGGCATCAGGAACTCAAAAGTTAATTGTTAAACTTACAAAAGTATCTTGAGCTAGTTCCATCGAGTGCCCTCATTAATGCCTATTCACACCCTATCTCTTTTAGGTCCATTCTAATGGTATCCTCCTATTTACATCTAGGTCTTTCCGATAGTTTCTTCCCATTGGGTTTGCCAATCAGTATACTGGACAAGGTTCTAGAATCTCCCATTCACCCTGCATGTGCTTCCCACCATAATCTCAGATAACACCTGAGAGTAGTGCCAATGGAAAAATAGGAACACGTTTCATACTGTTAAAAAGAGGATAGCACTTACCACTGCAACCACTAGGCAAACAGAAAAAAAAATCACGTTACTGTCACCAGTCAAAGAAGAATACACTTCAAGTTGCTGTCACCAAGCAAAGAAGAACTCACACTACACTTCTTTCATCAGGCAAATAGGAAAATACTTAATACTGTTGTTACCAGGCAAAGAGGAACTCACATTACATTCCTTTCTTCAGTCAAATAGGAAAAAACTCCTATATACTTTACATTGCCACCTTCAGACAGGAGTAAGTTTTGTGGTTACCTCTTAAAGAAAAATAATCATTAACACCAAACTCGCTAAAAACTTTTTTTTAAGGACGGATTGATATATAAAATTTCAAAGATATGGGTAAGGTACCAAAACAGGGAAAATATTGGAAAGTAAATTTAAACAGTATTTTATTTATATTTCTCAAAGTAAAAATACTAAAAAAAAATTTTTTAAGACTTATTTTAGTCACAGTAAATTAATTATTCTAAACATGATCATCATAATGAATTTCAGTAAATAAAAACCAGATTAATTAGAGCTCGTTTGAGTTAGGTTTTTTTGCAAACGAATGAATAAATATATTACCAAATGATTTTATATGTTTAAATGAAAGAACGATTGCCTTTTTCATCACAGAGTTTCTGCATCATAGACATCCAAATTGAAATATAAGAATGTTCACAATTGGTTTCAAACCAACCAATAACATTACGGTAGTAGCATGACGTCATTATCTTAAATCTGTCAGGCGTTACATAACACCTGATGGATGATCCATCAAAGAAAATATCACAACGCCTTGTTTTCGTCGAACAAACACAATTCACTCAAAGAGAAGTTAGAAATACATGTATAACTCCCATATAATTAACGTGATGTACCTCTTGAAAGTTTCACTCTTTTATTGGTGATAGAAAAAAAAAGGAGAGGATAAATTAATTACTATCAAGTTGTCGCCATGGGCGTTATTGACAAGCCAATTACCGACAGTAAAAATTGCCAATTACTGAACTAGTGTCGCTTTGTTCCATGGTCTCCGATCGCTGTGAACTGTGAAATCCTGTTGACGCACCCTGAGTGACACACAGAGTAGCCCCCTTAACCCTCCAACCCTCTTTTCCACACTTCTACGATCCTCTTTTCCCTCTCTCACAACAAAATGTTAACAATGTTACTCTCTGGTATCCTCTATGTCCTCTTCAAAAGAGATTCAAAAACAAACAAATATCTGCACGATGGCATGGGTCGAGTTTTGGACATACACGGTTAACGTAGGTTTTTGTTTTAGAAATTTATTTCAAATATAGAGGCTTAGCAGGCAATTAAACGGGTTTGGATGAAAAGGAACTGTGGGAAGAATATTATTTATACTACACCTTTCCATAATGTAGGTCCTCACCTTACGCGGTTAATTCATTAAGAATATTTTCAAACCGTTTAAAAATCGCGTAGTTCAAATAGTGCTTATACGATGTAATTGTATATACATATATATATATGTATATATATATGTATATATATATGTGTATATATATATATATATATATACTATAATACGACCCTTTCAAAGAATAAGGTTTAGCTTATAAAAAGAAACAAGTAAAATGGTGATGACACATTTAGTTGGTTGTCATTTTATTAGTAACGCCATCTATGATAATTAATGTGACGGTTGATAGATGGTGCTGCTAGTCGTATATATAAGTACCACAACCGCGTAGCTAGAACCTGTTTAAGTTAAATATTTAGGCTACTGTAATGGATTTTACTTACGTACGCCATTGATTCGATTATTTAATAAGGGGTTTAAACCATATTTAAGTGTTCCTACAAATATAGTTTCGGGAACTTATGTTTATAGTTTCTCATTTGTCGATAAAAATGGCTTTCTTGAGGAAAGAGCTATTATGAGTGTCTGTGAGAAGAAGGTCATCATTGATGTCTATCTACTGAACTCAATGTCTGAACACACGTCAACAGTTGTTGAACATATGTCATGAACATAGTGCTATTAGATGACAAACTTTTTAAATGAAGAGAAAAAGCTGTCATTAAATTCCAAGACACTCATGACAGATTTTCAACAATTGTTGATATCACCGTTTGAAGAAAATTAAGCGCTATGTTTATACCAGAGCAATATTTTGTTTATTTTGACCAAAGAAAGTCTCGCTATAAAAACTGAAAAAACACTGGTCTTATCTGGCGTTTCCTGCATCCCCAACTTAAGTGTTTTAGTTTTAACACAGCATCTTACTAACCGGTCGGATAATTTAAAATTTTACCGAATACTTTAAATGCGTTGAGGGTGAGAAAGTTTGAAGTTATAGGAAATGTAACCACATTTGGGTTAAGGAATATTGTAGGGCAATTTAGGAAAAATCGCCCTCAGTACAGCCGACCGGATTTTGAACACCTATCTCCCCATCATCAGTAATCCAGTTGTTGTGAGAGTAACGCCCTAGACTATGCAGCCACCAAGGTGGGTTTATTGTTCTAGTCTGGTTTGTTTTTCTGGTAACGAGGAGCTTGTGGCTAGAATAACGATGGATTGTACAGGATGTGTCTTATACCTAAAAGTTTCATACTCCCTATACACGCAAATGATGGTACCTCTTATCTAAATTTTACCTTCATCATCCTTAGGCTATTTTTTATTTAGCCCCCCGTCTTACTACCCGTTCGGATTATACGCTAGGTAATAATCACTCTTATAGTTTAGGAATGAGGAAGTTTGAATTTAGAGGAATTGAACCCGCATTTGCGTGAAGGAAGAGTTGATAACCATCTAGTAAAAACTACCCCAGCTCACCAGACCAAGATTCGAACCTTTATCTTCACATCCTAAGCAGTCTAGATCACACGAAACAAGCGCGTTAGCTTACTACGCCACCGAGGTAGGTTTAGGCTAATAATTAAAGTAAAATACTTGTGGGGTAAAAAAGTTGGCTTGGAAGCAAACGTTAAGTTCGCCTATTGAAAAGTCTTTAGAAATAATTAAGTTATACTATATTTTAAAAAAAGGACATTTTGGTGAATTAATTCTTTATTACTAGACAATGGCTGTAAATAATTAAAAATTGGTAATATCTTAGCCAATAATATAAAATAATATTACCACTGGAATTATAAACTCATATTTCAAATGAATTATTTATGTATAGATATATTTCTTTAAAATTTAAATAAACATATCTGTTAAATAGGACTTATATATTAGCCCTTATATAACCAAGAGGTACAGAATATTATAAAAGCTCTTTCAATACCAAAGCTTATATGAATATCAATTTTATACTATTAATAGATTATGTCTATTCATTCTCTTATTTCTCCATTCATAACCTCAAAAAAAGTAGAAAAATATAAATCAGAGAGGATACGAACAGACACTTCATTTGTGCGAGAATGGAAAAAGGCACCCCTCTCACCAACCACCCTTTATTTTTTTTTATCTCCTCTTTGGCCTTTTGTTTCAAACCAAGCGGAAATTTTCGTTTCCTCCATAAAACCCTATTAAACGTCCTCTTTCTATGACTTACAACCTCTGCAACCTCCGTCCCATCTTTCTCACCTCCCGATAACAGGAATTCAAATAGAAGTTGGGTTAAAATATTCATATTCCTGACACCAGGTGACTTCATTCCTATGTAAAATATGATTGCTGTGGAAAACCCTATTCTTTATATTTCATCCTATTAAATTACTTACCAATTTTTTTTACTCTCTCTTTCTTTCTATTTCAAGGGCTAGTGACAACAGGTACTAAATATTATTGCTATCTTACGATAGAGATATATTTCATAAGTTATTGTATTAAACGCTTCGACTTTTAAGTCTTCATTTATTTCCTCCATGCTATTATCATCGCGCTGTTTCTTTCAAAGTAAATTTTTTACATAATAAATCTGTATTAAGTATGATTGATGCATCTATAAGCTAAAGTCATTAATTTTATTTATAATAGAATATTTAATTTTTTTTAACAGTGGAAATTAGATTTAAAATGACATTATTTATGGGAAAGACATTGTTTTACAATGTTATGAAATATATTTTGATTAAAGTTTTATTATTTGAAAGCCTCTTTAGTAGATGAGATTTTAATACCCAAGGAGTGAATTAGTTAAATAATCAAAGTTTATTGTATTTTAGAAGTTTACACATTTCTTAAATTACTAATTAATACCTAGCGCTTTTATTTAAAATTTACTTTGAAGAAAACCATTTTTTTTCTGATTCTAGGGGAGGAAACATAATTGACAAAAAAATATTGCTCTAGTAGATATATTTAGTCTATGCCCCTACACATAATAGAATATTTATCGTGAACATTACTAGCATTTTATAATAAACATCTTAAATGAAGGGGAAAAAATCCTTTTAAAATTTTACCATCCACATGATATATATTAAAGAACTGTTGATATATCTATAAAACTAAAAGTATCTAATGAAACAATATTTTATACATTATGGCCTGAATAACTTTTTTATTCTAAAAACTTAAAAAAACAAACAATCCTACTCGAATTTTATATCTCATCACCCTAATTCTAATAAATTGGTTTACATTATTATATATTTAATAGCATTATCATGAGATAAAGTTAGGATTCAATATTAGTTGTCAACTTCGTGAGCTTTGGGACTGGTTAGGGGATGTAAACGTATCACAACCAAGAACAAAATTGGAGCAGTGAGGGGATCAGTTTTGAGTTTCGTGGGTCAGATAATATGAGTAGGGAACAGCGGTATAAAAAAGAATAACAGACTCAATTTTAGGCTGGCTCTGACTGGTAAATAAATTTATTTGGTGGGTAAAAAATACAGTTTACAATTTACAGAGGTGTTTTTTTGAATGAAAATTTTGTGAGGTATAGTCGATTACATAAAAAATATTGTACAGTAAAGATTAATACAGTAAAGATTAATAATTAAATTTTATACATTCTTTGTGGTCAATTAACATATCTATAGTTAGTAATATCCAAGGGCTCTTGATTTAAGTGATATTTTAAAACCTCTTACACTTGCTAGTAATTCTTAATTAAGTTTAATGGGTTTCAGTGAGTATATAACCATTAGTGTCACAGATAAGAAGTTTTAAATTGTAATTTGTTGTTCTGAGTGGGATGTCAACCAAACTCATCTTACCTCTAAAATTCTTATTTAAAATTTAAGCAGAAAATAGAACACATTTCCTTAGTCTATAATCGAAGGTGTACCAATGATTTTGTTTATAAATCACATCCAAAACTATTTTGGTTTATATTTTAGTTTAAATTCATGTTTCACACAAATCTTTGAAGGGCTTATATTATTTGAATTGAAAAATAACATCTGAATATAAGAATCAAACCCGGGACCTTTTAATATTACAGGTCCTGTATTTGATCACCATGTCCAGGTGTCATTTTTATACTTAAAGAATATAATATTTAAATGCTGCTATAAACGTAAGTAATAATTATAATTATATATTTATGACTAATTAATTATTCTAAACGGTGTTACCTAACATCTAATTTGAGTTATGTAAAGATAAGAGCAATTAAAAAAAATTATAATTCAGAAGAAATATTAGAAAATTACAGCCATAGGTTTAAATCGAAATCTTAAAATACGTAACATGATATCTATCTCTGCAAAATACAGCTTTTACTGTGATGAATAGAGTAATTTTGTATCCTAGCACACAAAGAAGGTGTTCATTGGTAATGGGTATACGTACAGTATATAAATGTCATTTTTCCGAACACGTGCAAGAAAATGTAAAAAAAATGAGTTTGGATCAGTTGCCATTAGCCATATCAGATCCATAACTCACATTCGTACATGCAACATTAAAAGTACGATACACAAACCTGTAAGTAGTTTTGAAACATATAAGCTTTTAATCAATACAATGCTGTTATCAGTGATAGAAAAACTGGTTTAAGTAAATGAAATAGATTTGAGTTTTGTAATATGTTGAAATTTATCCAATAATTTCATTGTTCTTTATAAATAAAACTATTAATTTGTGTGGGTAGAACTTTGATTTTCTTCACAAATGGATATTTGGAGCACCTTTTAGAAAATACAATCATATTCTAATTTTGCTCTCACCAATAAGATGCTTTCATATTATTAGCTTAATTTTATATATATTGAAAGATTCTATCAAAATGGACAGCAATACATATCATAACTCGAAGTATGAATACAAGATACTAGATCTAGTTGATTTTCCTACATCTCCGATACCGATATAGCTTAAGATACTACAATATTACTACTTACTCTATGGCATAAGGAACTCAAAGGTAAATTGCCGCACATACAAATTAAGCAACCTATACCCATAATGAGCTAGTTCTATCCAGTCCACCTCATTACACCCTATCCCTATCTTGAGCTAGCTCTATCCAGTCAACCTTATTACACCCTGTCCCTATCTTGAGCTAGTTATATCCAGTCCACCTCATTACACCCAATCTCTATCATGAGCTAGTTCTATCCAGTCCACCTCACTACATCCTATATCTTTCAGGTACATTATAATACTATCCTCCTATCTGCGTCCAGGTCTTACCACTGGTTTCCTCCCATTGGGTTTCCCAGTCACTTTTCTGAACAAATTATTTATTTCTTACATTCGTGCTGTATGACCTGCCCATCGTTATCTACGAGACTTTTAATACCCTGACAGTGTCTTGTGTCGAGTACAGGCTATATAACTCATCATTGTGTAATCTCTTCCAATCACCAGTATCCTCATTCCTTTTTTGGAACCACTATTTTCCAAAGTGCGTTGTTTTTGAACAGCCTATTTTATTTTATTTTTTCCATGTAGGGAGGCGACCACGTTTCACACTCTTATAGAACAACCGGTAAAACTACTGTTATGTAGGCTGAGTTTTAAATTTCCTGAAACAAGGTGAGTTGTCAACAATTTACTGACCAAGTAGTATCATTAAAATACTATAAAGCTATAATTTTTTTTATACCGATATGCTACAAATATAATTCAAAACTTTTCTTTTTCCATGTCTCTAAGTGTTATATATGTATCTAAAAAGTGGCTAATAGATGTCACTTGTCCAGATATATCCTACCAATGATTGTATCAGAGTGTACCAAAACATGCTTCACGAAGTGAGGTCATCAACTGTCACAGTAAATAACAAACAATGGTGTTTTGAGGGGTGAAAGGATGGGTGTCAAGAGGGGGGTTAATGTGTGCATGACTCGTCAGAGAGAGCGTGTGTGTACTGTTTGTTATGTGCCTTCAAAAGGGGGTGACTGGGTGCAGTCATGTGACAGTCAATCTGAAATAACTCTATTTCAAAACTGTGAACATCAATTAGAGGCAATCTACATAGTGACAACTCTGTATTACTTGAACAAACTAGACCAAACTGTTTATACGCACGCGCAAGGACAAAAGACAATCGAGAAACGGAAAAATGAACAAGTGACAAGTTCTAGACCAGAGGTGGGCGACATATTTGTCAATGTAGTCACAAGTGTGGCCGAATGAGAAATTAAATTCGCTACATTATGCTAAAAATTGAGAAATTAAGTTGCACAATCTAACATTTAAAACTCCACACATTTTTTGAAGCAGTCTAGGAGAACTGGGTGCTACCATCTGGGTGCGACCAACTGGGCGCTTGTGAACTGGGCACTGCTAAAACTGGGCACGAAGACAACTGGGCGCCAGTGTAAAAACGTAAAAAATTGTTATTAATTAAATATTAATTTTTGGAGTTGTTTAAATAATTAATAACATAGGAAACTAAATTTGTGTATATTTAAAGTTGGATTAATTGATATTATAAAATTTTGAAATTTTTTTATATCACAAAAAAACAATAGAAATTAGAATTTTGCGTAAAATAAACCATGTAAATATCAATTAATATATCCTAACCTAACTTTTGCAAAGTTGTTTTCATTCTTTTTAACTATAACAATATTTCCAAGTGCTCAGTTCGTAAGCACCCAAAGGGGCCGTGCCCAGATGGCGGCATTTAGTTGTCCGGAATCGCGTTTGAACAATTTTATTCAAAACATATACTCAGATACAACTCATTCAAACGAAAATAATGGAAACTGTTCACATTGAAAATATAATACAATTTAATGATAAATTTGGCAACCTTTTTGTCTGAGAAACAGCAGAAACATTGGCTCAATATCTTAACCCAATGCACCTGTGGAATGCTTCCAATTAAATCCAGTAAATATAAAGTAACAACCAGCACACGCCATCAGAAAAAAAAAGTGTTATTTTTTTAATGAAAGAGCTGGCAAATTCTAAATCGCCGATTTTTTTTTTATGGCTAGTTCGCTTTGTTTGACCCACGTTGGTGGCCGCACGGTCCAGCGTGTGGTACTCTCACAGTAATCTAGACTGCCGATGACGGGTAGATCCAGGTTCGAATATCAGTCGAGTGTAATGAAGGTGAGTTTTAAAAACTTGTTTTTCACTATCAATCCATGCAAATGCTGTTACATTTACTCTAAATATAACATACCTTATCCATAACACATTAGCGTAATTAGTGCAAAAGCTTACAACCCAAATGGGTAGTAAGATGTAGTGCTAAAAAAACCTTTGTTGACACTAGACCAAGATTATCTGATTTCAATAGCCAATAAGGAACATGATAAAGTAGGGTCTTTGTAGGAATACATTTTAGAGAAAAACAAACATATTATTTTCTGCCAACATTGATAATATTATACTACGTAACTATTGTTATTTTATAGGTATTGATAATACCTATCAAAAGTAACAGCTCCTGTCCACATTACTTGACTTATGAACACGTGAAATCAGATCTAGTAAATATTCTACCTATCAGCTAAGGTTCTCCCTATATAAATTGGACTGTAGTTAAATCCCATGATTTATGTCAGAATCTTTTAACAAAGCATTTAAAATGGGGCCAAAACCTAAAGTAAACGTCATATCTTGGTGAAAAAACCGCTTAAAACAAATCTAATGCATGTTTAAATCACAATATTTCATTGATAGATCAGGCTTCTTGTGGTTTTTTTTATTATTTTTTTGTAAATCTACAGATCAATAACTTTCTTTTTTTAGAAACCTCAATAACTTGAACATTTTGAGAATTTACTAACATATAATACACTCAGCTATATTGATTATATGTTGTTATTAAAACAAATCGATATTTGTAAACTAAAGATTAAAAAACTTTTTTTAATTAATCTATTTAATAATATACAAACATTAAGACAGTTTCTAGTGGTTAATATGATAACGTAATAAAATTGGCTGAGCAAACTTTTATAAAACACTAAATTTGCCACACTTATTCATCTAAATGGATTGTTTCAAGATACATATTAATATATTTAAATGCTAGTGTGAAGAAAAAACTCTAGATGTACTTAATTGAATGAAAGTTCAATCTATAAAATGCAGTGTGGTCATTTATTGTAATTAACTAGAATATTCCAAATGTAAAAACATTAATTTATATAAATCGCCAGCCATTTTCATTTCTAGTTAGCGTTATGGAAGCTTAGGTTTAAAATGACATATCTCAATATACTATTACTTATAATAATTATACGTAACTATCTATTTATGTGAAATAAATCAATCCAAACATTAAATTTGTTTGTTCAGAAACCATCACAGCAAATATTGATTTTAAAAATGTGTAAATGCAATCAATATACAAAAATGTATTTAAAAATGTTTCACACAAGTAGCACTAATATATAAAGTAAATTAATAATATAAATAACTAGCTAGTAGAGAAAAAGAAAATGACCCAAAAAATAAAATTAAAAGTAAGTAGAATTTAAAAAAATAATCTCTTCATCTGATTGTTTTAAAGAAAGACTTATTTTTATATTGCTTGCATCGATTTGGTTTATCGGAAACAGAAAATTTAGGTTAAAATCTCACCGGATTTACTATGGGGGTGTTTCATCAATTATTTCCGACTCCACCTCCATGAAAAGGTAAGCACGTTTCATCTAAATTCTACCTTTTAGTAACTAATTTATTGGTTTAACTTTAAAAGAATGCAAGCTGCCATAAATAATATGATGTTATAGCGGATAATTTTTATTTTGTTTTCATGGATGTTCAGGATGTTGCATACAATATATTTTTTAATTTTTTAAATGTTTAATTTGGTCACCAACCAAATTAAAGCAATGGAAAAAAATATATATAAATTTGATTTTAAATGTTTCAAGACTTTTGTCTCAATATTAAAATATGTGGATTGATTAATTTTATAATTAATGCAAGAATACCATGCAACTATAATCATCCTTGACTGATAAATTCACAAACGATATTTTTAAAAAAAATCAATGATGACAATAGCGGACGTTTTCAATTAGAAAAATATAATTAAACACAACCATAATTATAATAATTGATTGAATGTCTGGATTAATGTCAATGCATCATGAAGAATGCAAACTCACGTATTAAATTTAATTAAATCATACACCAGTTATTACAAGCCGTGATGAGTTTTCACATCATCACAAAATAATAACCGAATGAATTGGTTGGGAAATCATGATTATGGGTGGTAAACTTTTATTATTTGCGAGCTTTTGGGGTCAATAGCCTTCTGTTTCAATGTATAGATAGTCTGAATATAATGTTAGAGACCCTTAAATATATACGCACAAATACTCTCTTAAGCTAGGCTCACGGTTCCGCATGATCGTTTTTCAAAGAGTATGGCTAGAAATTTGTCAAAGTGAGAATATGAATGAGTGCATGTGATTTAGCCAAATAATTTATTTTTATATAATATCTGTGAAACCAAGAGTTTATTCGTTCATTTTGAACGGGTTGTATCTTATTATTTTGTATCAATTTAATATTTTAAAGAAAACTAAATAATACATTTTTATTCTTAAAGGCCTATATTTTTAAATATCATTAAATAAAGGCTAAAGATATAATTTTAATAGATTGTCACACCTTAGTCAACTATAAAAACTTTTACCCGATATCAAAATAATACATTTCCAAAAAGCATTTTTCAAAAATAAACTGACTGGTATTGAGAGGCACGCAATAATTAGTAGTAATGACAGCTTTACTTTTAAAACTTAGTTATATATATATATTTTTTAAATTAATTTGTATAAAAGAGGAAAACCATAAATCCAATTAAAAAACCCATTTGATGGTTTCGAAAATCTATTTTTTACAGTAAGAACAATTCTATAAACTTATATATTAAATAATATATAGCAAAACCTAAATATTTATGGATATTATAATTATTTTAAACAATTTAAAAGTCTTAATACCTCAATATAAACATTTTAGTTGTGCTACTGGAGTATGTATGAGGAAAGTAAGACTTAGAGAAAATGTAGCTTCTTTTATAGATTTTTTAAAATAAACCCTTGACCTGAGCTCCAACCCTTAAACCACCAGCAAATTCGAATTTATGGGACTGACAAATATACTTTGGTGGTCGAATGCTGTCGCAACATACTGTACTGATGATGAGGGGAGGATCTCGATTGAATCTCAGTCGGGTGTACTGAGGGGGTTTTTTCCCCTAAGGTTTTGTCCATTCTCCTTTCGTGCGAGTACTGGTACACTTTCTCCAAATGCAACCTTCATCCCCAACATACTAAAGTAATTAGTACATTTATGTATAACATCAACAGGGGACTAAGACGCAGTGATAAAAAAAAACAATTAGTTTAAAACAGATATTAGACTGGAATTTAGTTAGCGCTATCACCGATGATTAAGTTATATTATTAAGGTGGGCTTGAAGGGGACGCGAGAAAAGAACAGAGTTTTTGCAGTTTTTATGGCAAAACATTATTTTTTGCCAAAAATAAATAAAATATTGCTCCAATACAAACATTGAATTTAATTTTCTTCTAATGGTGACATCAAGATTTCTCAAATATCCGTGAAGGGTGTTCTGGAATTAAATAACAACTTTTTATCTTCATTTAAAAAGTTTGTTTGATAATTCCGCCATGCTCATGACAGATATTCAACGTTTGGTTACATCACCATGTGAAAAAAAAAAAGCTCTGTTTTTGTAGCGTAGCAATATTTTATTAATTTTGGCCCAAAAAAATATTCTGCCATAAAAGCTGACCTTTCTCCAGTCCCCTTCCATCACACCCTAAATTTAATGGAAACCACACTATTTAGAACTTAATTTTTGTTCCAGTTTATTTTGACTAATTCTTAATATCGACATATTTCAGCTTTATAGAAAAGCCAACCTTGAGCATGTCAAGGGCGCTAGCCGGGTCTTGGGTTGTGGTATCGTGCTGTGCTCAATTTAAATTCAATTTACTATCTTATTTTAAGGGGTCGGGAGGGGGTTGAAGGGGGGAGGGTTTCTATGTGGGCGTGTCACAGAGGCGCCGTAAGACACACGAGCGTCTAGTAGGGCTCCCCCGAAGACGGACGTGAAACTTGGACCTCTTGCCGGGCGAGAACTTCCGTTTCTCTTTCTTGGCACGCCACTGAACCGCCCTCGGACCCCTTAACCCTTAAGTAGAGTACTGAGTTTGATTTAGTACTGATTAATATATTTTATTTACGGCTCAAATAGTATGGTATTATATTAAATATATATTATGTGTATTTATTTGGTGACGTATACATTATATAACAGATATTTATTATATAAAACATATATATATAATTTTATTAGATACAATTTTATGTATTAGTTATTCTAAATAAATTATGTTATATTTTATTTTAATCTTAATAATATTTTATATTAAAATTGGTATGGTGTATATTATATACATTTTTATAATTTATGTTTTAAATATGATATGTTTTTATAATTTAAATTACGGTGTATACATTTTTATATTAATGTTTTAAAATTATTAATTAAACATATAAAAACATGTATATATAGTATAGTATGCTAGTTTTAATGTAAATTAATTTTTTGATGGGTAACTTTAGAGAAACTCTTATTATTTATAATTGTATTGGCGACCTTTCTAAAACGAATCATTCGCTTCAGCTTTCGAATTATCTAAGGTATCAATCTCGCAAAAAAATATATTAACGACGACGAAGAGATTGGGATTAAAATCACGGTCGGGATTACCGAGTGTAGTTTTACCTAGAAGGTATTTAGCTCTCCCTACATATAAATGCAGATACACTTCATATAAATTCAAACCTTTCTCATCCTTGACATATCAGCCTAATTATTCCATATGGTTTGGATGTATATGAAGTGTATCTGCATTTATATGTAGGGAGAGATAAAAGCCTTCTAGGTAAAACTATATAATATATATATAGGTACTCAAAGAGTTTTATCAGTTAGTTAATCCATGTTATGGGATTTGGGCTTAACAGATTGTTAAAATCTAATTTATATTTCACCGTTCTTGTGAACAGTTGCTATGCAAGTTATTTTAGTATATGAATCAACCTCCATCAGATTAAATCTTTCTTATTATCAACTTGATTCTATATTAAAATTAAAGTTAAAATAATGATCTTTATTTTATATTTCCAAATTAATTTTGTTTGAGGGAAATGGATCTAATGTGGACTTAAAACATATTATGTTCATTCTATTTTTATTTACTAGATATAAAGCGTCAGTTCACTTATGAATTTTTTAAAAACAATATACCTGAGTATGTATAGAAACCTTCTTCATTCCCGTTTTAAATTAATCCACCTGACTCCAGATAAAATTAAAAAGAGGACCAGCTTGCCTTCATGTGTTCCAAACTTTCTTTAATTTGGTTGATCTTTTTTGTTCGTAACATTTTTTATGTCGCCTCTTTTAGATGTTTATATAGTAAATATTTACTTAATAATTGAAATTATTTCTTTTAGAGCGGGGAAAATAATATTTCTTTTAAGAATTGGATTACTTTCATACGTGATTAAGTTTAAGTAGCATTTTTTTTAGGATGGATCATATATGACAGTCACAGAATTTACTAAAACTATTTATATATTCATATATCAAGTCGTGAGATATGAAGCTGTAGTGTATAATTAATATACATATATATACACCTATATAAGAACATTAATATGATAAAAATATATCAACTATGACTGCAAATAATACGTTTGTAATTTTGATAAATGTACTTCTTATCCAAATTCTATTACGACTAGAGACCCGCCTCGGTGGCGTAGTTGGCTAACGCGCTAGTCGTGTTGAGCTCGACCGCCGTGGACGGGGAGATCGAGGTTCGAATCTCGGTCGGGTGAACTGGGGGTGTTTTTTCCTAAATGGTTTTCCACTCTCCCTCCACGCAAATGCGGGTTCACTTCCTCTATATTCAACCCTTCCAATTCCTAATCCATTAGAGTAATTAGTACATAAGTGTATAACCCGAACGGGTAGTAAGACGCGGTGCTAAATATTATTATTATTATTATTATTATGACTAGAACGGTTAGAGCTGTTTCGCACGAGGCAACTATCGCCTCTCAACTATCTCCGGTCAACTATCGCTCTGTTGATTAACATAGAGGTAGGTTGGCGAAGCAACTGAGTTGCCCGTCCAGTCAACAGTCGCTCATAAGTTGCCCAATATTGGCATTTGTAGAATAGTTGCCCGTCGGGACAACTCTCGCCCACCAGTTGACTGCTTGGTTAATCATGTGTCTATATGGTGTCATTCCCACGGGGAAAAAATCGTAGGCCAGTACCCCAAGTGGTGCCAACCTCCAGGTACCTGTTGAGTTTCATTAGTGGTATGGAGGTTGTCTGGTTAGGTTGGTACTGATTTTCTGCTACAAAGCGTTAGTTGACCAGCGATTGTTGTCAGGTGATAGTTGCCTCGTGTACAAAGGCTCAACAATAGTTGACTCATGTGAAATATAAGGAACCATGTTTCAATTTAGGATCTTGCTGATGTAGTTATTTATTAGTTGAAAACGAGTTGATCCATTGAACAAGGCTATAATTCTCTTGGTAACAGAGCGGGTTTATAAGGATTCACCGTGGTGATTTTAACAAAGCTATAATTCTCTTGGTAACAGAGCGGGTGTGAAGTATAAGTTTGACTTAGTTTATAAGGATTCACCGTGGTGATTTTAACAAAGCTATAATTTTCTTGGTAACAGAGCGGGTGTGAAGTAAAGGTTTGACATAGTTTATAAGGATTCACCGTGGTGATTTTAACAAAGCTATAATTCTCTTGGTAACAGAGCGGGTGTGAAGTAAAAAGTTTGACATAGTTAATAAGGATTCACCGTGGTGATTTTAACAAAGCTATAATTCTCTTGGTAACAGAGCGGGTGTGAAGTATAAGTTTGACATAGTTTATAAGGATTCACCGTGGTGATTTTAACAAAGCTATAATTCTCTTGGTAACAGAGCGGGTGTGAAGTAAAAGTTTGACTTAGTTTATAAGGATTCACCGTGGTGATTTTAACAAAGCTATAATTCTCTTGGTAACAGAGCGGGTGTGAAGTAAAAGTTTGACTTAGTTTATAAGGATTCATTGTGGTGATTTTAACAGTGCGATAGCGATAAATCTACCCCTCAAGAACTTTGGAGAACAATTTATATTGTGTTGTTAGATTAATCGTGCAAATTAACATTTGGTACATACTATACACGTAACACATTATAATGGACTGGAAATAGAGTGTAGTTAGGTGGACTGGATAGAATTATCTCAGGATTGGGATAGGGTGTGATGAAGTAAACTGGATGTAGTTACCTCAAGATAGGGATAGAGTGTAGTGAGGTGGACTGGATAGAACTAGCTCAAGACAGGGGCAGGGTGTAGTGAGGTGGACTGGACAGAACTATATCAAGATAGAGATAGGGTGTAGTGAGGTGGACTGGACAGAACTATATCAAGATAGGGATAGGGTATAATGAGGTGGACTGGATATAACTAGCTCAAGATAGGAAAAGATGAATTAAGTGCGGAAATTATCTTTTGAGCTCTTATATCATAGGGTGTCATTGACCATATTAAGATTGCTATAATGTAAACTTCACACGTATTATATTGTAATAGGAGTAGTTCTATCGATGGACATTTTTCCGGTGATTTACATAAATATTAATAGTTGTTTATTGAAAATTTAATGACAAAAATATTATAAGTTTAAACATTATGTGCGATATTTTCTAATTAGTGTCATATAATGTAAAAAGTCTCAGTTTTCCATAAGAATAAGAATAATAAATTCATTTTGATTCTTATATTTTATAACTCTAATTTTTGAGTAAACATATCTAAAGTAAAACTCTAACTATTTCTGTACACTGTCATGTTGATTAAGCTATACGCGTAGCAATCTATTTGGTTCATATCGATTAAAGTAAAAACTTTTATCTAAGGTAATTCTTAGAACTAAACCAGTACAAATATTTATCAATATTAGTTCTTTGCTATTTATTAATGCAACACTTTAATATTTATGTTAATATTTACAAGAATAGATCAATTAATTGTGCTAACTAAATACCTCATATTTGAATATAACTAAAAGTGTGTACATTTTTTGAATTATTATTAATAATACATTACGTTAAATTAATTCATATAGTTTTATGAGATGTAAGAGATTGATGGCTTGAATTAGATTAAGTGAATTTCTTTGAGACCCCCGAAATAATTTACCAAAACCATAAAGAAATACCATTAAGTAATAATCCCTTATGAATAGTTTTATATTCATATATAGCTTAGGTGGAACAATTTTTTCTCTATTTAGAAAATTGTTAAACAATTTTTAACCAATAGTATTAAAGGAACAAATAGCCAAATATATTATTTATGCTTTTTTAGTGAGGACTACTCCATCTATATATAATACTCTGAACTTTGAAAGATGATATCGGGACATGGGAATTGAATCTGAGAACTTTGGCTTAGAACTCCAATGCTTTAAACACTGAGTTGTCTTGGGATCGCCCCTTCTTCGCTCATATTTTAATACAGAGTCTATGATGGACGTCCGGAAATCGTCGGCTACAAATGTGTGACTGTACAAGTGGCAGCATTAATTCAACTACCGAGTCGAAGGTGGCTGCGTTATCTGATAGCTCGGGATCTTAATAAAACTACACATTTGTAACCGACGATTTCCGCACGTCCATCATAGACTCTGCCTAAAATATAAATGAAAAATGACCCTTAGCACGAGACGATTCCTGTAAAGCTCAGTCGTTAGAGCATTGACGTACTAAGGCAAAGGTACCGGGTTCGATTCCCATGTCCAGGTGTCATTTTTCAATACGCAGAATAATAATATTAAAGTTTTTCATATATTTATACGTACACATTACTATACATTTGATCAATTAAATCAAACCTTATTTTTATTTTAAGTGACAATCATTTGTTAAATAACTAAGACAATAATCCTTAAGACACTCATTCTTGTAAAATAATAATATGATAAATAAGGTGATTATAAACTTTTTAATTAAAGTGATTACTTATTTATTATTTATCATAATATCTTCTATTTTTTCTAAATTATCTACATTTTTATTTTTACTAGCGCTACTATTTTATTGTCATATCTCTATACGTTATTTTACAATTACATTGGTTTTCTGCAAACTTGAAGATGATATAATATAAATAATAACATCGAAACATGTCGTCTTAGAAAACTAAGCTGATTTATCAAATAAGTAGAAGGTAATAAAAATAAAGAATACATAATTATGAAACTAATTGCTAAACCAAATTTACTAGTTATGCTGTTGTAATGCTTGTAGCTACTTATTTCAAGTTTGTTTTGAGTGTCATTAATTTGTTACAATGTTTGGTAGAAAGCACACACAGAGACATGCGTTCACTAACAACCAGTCACGCAGACATACACATTAGTGACACTAGTACTAATTAACACAAATTGAATAGCATATTCATTGACAAGCATTCACAATTAATATCGGTTTAGCAAAGCTTTGTACACTCTGTTTACACTTAAAGGTAGCTTTCTTACCTTGACTAAATTATAAAATGTTGTGGTTTATAAGATGGGGTAGTGGTGTTTTCATTCAAGATAAGAATGCTACCATTCAGGGTTAGCGGAATTTAGATAAATAGTTCGAGTTTATTTCACACGATAAAGATTAAGTTTGTATCTGATTTGACTGATATCTGAGGGTTGTTTAGTATTTTATGTGGAAAATTTCATCTATCTACTTTTAAGGACATTAAAAATTAAGATGATTTAATACTTATATATTTTATATTATATGTGATAATAGTGTCAAACCAACTATTGTTATTATTACCTGCTTAATTGTTACTAAAACTAATCGTAAAAAGCTGTATTGATAGTCTTACAAAATCTAATTTTTAAATTATAAGCCTATTGCTTACACTCAACTAACTTCTGTTTTTAAAAATACAGGAATCACATATATTCAATTTTATTTGATATCAAGGCCAGAAATCTCACAAATCCCAAGCTTTAACTCTATCTCTATCGATGGTTTGCATTGTACGATATAGTGTGTGCTTGTTGAATTGCATTACATGACGAGTTTTTATCAAATTATTACTGTTACGCTTAAAACGTAATTTCTTGAAAAAAACAGAAATTCTCAAACTGATGTTTAACAAAGTCAACCTCTCTATAAAGAATACTAGGGCCGAGATGACCAAACAAAACAACCAGATAGCGAAAACTCCTTGGAGATGGGACATTTGCAACACATTCGGATCGTCACCGGCTTTATCGTCAGCCTTTTGAGCACCTGCGTATTCAATCGAAGAGCTCCTAAGATCGCGCCACCACTTACCTATCATTCCAGATTCCAACACGTCTGTGATGAGTTTGTTGAACCTCGGGATAAGGATACTGCCCTTTCTCAAGATCATGCAAACGTCAACCGATATTATCTCCTCCTCTAGATCGTAAAGGAGAGGACGTCCGTTACGCATGTACTTTGAATAAGTCAGATACTCAGTCCCAAACTTGCCGGAGACGAACGCAATATTTTCATCTTTCGCGAACTCATCCACGCATCTACCTATGCACGGCTCGTGTCTCTTGAGGGCTTCCAAATATCTGGGCTCACCACTAGCTTTAAAGATACCAGCCATAGTGGATGATAGCTTAATTTTCAGGCCCGAATATAATATGTCCTCGAACGAAACCAATTTAGGCTCGTAGAACGTGTGTGTCAGGACACTGATGAGTGAGGACTGGTACGCAGTGTTGATCTCAAGACAGTAGAAGACCCACATAAGGTAAAACAGCCTCAGGGGCGTCGTTAGAGGTTTCTTCGCAACAGACTCTCCAAGCAATGTGGAGATTACGTTCAAGATGACGGTTCCAAGTTTACTAAAAGTGTTGTATTCTGTAACGAGATAGGACACTTGGTTTTTTTCACGATAAAACTTTATGTTGGCAAGAGACCAAATTGAGGCAACACCCAATAAGTTAGCGGTGAGGACACACAACCACACTTCCGAAGTGAAAATTATCCTAAGACTTTGCCACTTGGGTATCTGCTTCCTGGCGGGTACGAACCACAGGCCCTTTTCTTTCAAGTAAGGTCTAGTGGAACCTAGAAATTTCAGTTCATCTTCGGACAAAATAAAGTTAGTCAGTGCAACGTCGGAGGTTCGGTTGATCAATTCGGTTATCTTATCATCCTTCGTGCTTGTTCTGTACACAATCGTAAAGTTCGTTCTCCAGGCAATGTTTCTTAGCAGCCGGATTTCTAAGCCTTCTGAAAATATACTTCGAGAGGGGGCCATTTCATCCCATCTCATTTCAGTCCCTTTGATCGCTGAAGTATTACCCTCTTCAGGAGATATCACGAATGGAGGATGAGCTAGGACCGACACAGTTACAGGGCAGCCGTGTAGGTTCTTTAGGTCCAGGTTAGGAAATATTCTCCCTTGGGTCTCTAAGTAGCCACCAGAATCTTTCTTTACCCAAGTGTTAACGATCACTACTTTAGCTATAGTTCTATTGCATGATGCTAAAATATCTTTGATGGTCCAGCTGTAGATATCAAACAAAGGCACTTCAACATTTCCTCCTGCTTGGTTACTCCTTTTACTATATTTATTAGACAAGTGAGCGACTATAACGACCACGTTTGGAATGTTGGACTTCAATAATTTCCTCACAATATCCAAAGTACTTAAATTCTCTTGTTGTTTGTTTTGGCTAGAGCTTGTGATGCTCACAATAATCCATTTTGCCAGGGGATTCCATGAAGAACTATTTCTGGAAGCGACAATATTAGCATCGAGCTGCTTTATTTGTCTACTGATTTCGTGGTTTAGTATCATAATATAGCTCCTTGCCCTCTCTGGCAAACTAATCATTCTGTTATTTTCTGACCTAAGTTTAGATACGTGTATCACTTTCATAGGCCAAATAGTGGAAGTATAATGGGCTGCAAGAATATTTCCATCCACTTTTTTATATTCTTCTTCATAGAGGACATTATCTATATTGTTTGTAAATCCTTTTTGAGATTCGTTGTATCTATTATTTTTAGAGCATGGAGGGATACAAATATCATTATCACCAGGAATTATTACTACCAGTAGCCTATTTGGCGTAAAGGATCTCTTAGCAACTGCAAAAACACAGTTTTCTATATCAGAGTTGGTAATACCAGACACTAAGTATAGATGCGTGAAGTTATTCCAAATTATAACAATGAAAGTTATAAAGGTAGACCTCATGTTATCTGAGTTTGCTGAAAAAAAAACACATTGAGTGGGCATTATTTTGCTAAACTCATAAAATACACATTATAAGAACACACCTTGTTTCGAAACTCACTCGTTAGTTGTAATCTTGTATTTTGAAAATATCATAATATTAATTTGGTGGTTAGCATATTGTTTATGAACCATTCTATAACATTATTGTTAAGTTGAGTTTAAAATTGAAGGACAATCGCAAGTGAAAACATTTATATGTATATATATATATATATATATATATATATA
>CABFWB010001405.1:42989-57778 GCA_902151455.1 Timema bartmani
TATATATATATATATATATATATATATATATACAAATATAAAAATATACATGTATATAAATATATACATACAAATTTAAATTCATATATATTTATATTTGTTGTGCACACAAATCAAAATGTTAATATTCAAACAATAAAATAAGCTAAAATATTAAGTATTTTTGAATATTATATATTTTTTGAACTAAGATACTCGCCATTTTATATAAATGATAATCAATATAGGTTTATAGTATATATGACTCTAATATAATATTTCAATATCGTGCACTTAAATAAATAATTGAATACTTACTAATTAGAACAAATACAAATATCCTTGGAACATTAGGTACCTACTAATAAAATCACCAAATATTAAAATGGGTTGCACCTTTGTTAATGTAAAAATAAACTTTTCTATGCAATCATTTTAGTTTAATTATTAAGCTAGCTATTTAACACGCAAAAATCCCACCAGTGCTGTGAAGGTTCAGTGCAAATAATCCACCACTGATGTGGTTTACGTTATGGTGTTCATATAAAAACTAATAGTAAAGTTATCTCAAATCAATACCCATTAGCAGTACACGAAACTGCACTGTAACAGGGTTGCTCTTATTTTTCCCCCTATAAAAACACTACCATAAGCATAATGATACAAACAGATGATTAAAATGCACGTAAAATATACTTAGAAGTAGAAATGTCAGTATTATTAACACGAAGCAACATTTTTATAAGTAGGCTAATAGCAGTAATAGTTAACATGACAATCCTGTGTGTATGTATGAAAGAGTGTGCTTTTTATTTAATGGGCCTTGAATGAATATATATCTGCTTTGATGGATACGCGGATTAAGTTGGGAATCTTTTCTAGTCTATTTTAAAGGGAGTTCAGTATTATCACCTTGATGACCTATTCAATAACATAAAAGATTCTAAAAAAATTACTATGGGGAAGTTTTTAAAAAATGACCTGAATATATGAACAAAGAATCATGATCAATACACACGACTAAATCAAACGCATGCTTTACAAAGTAAATAGAAAAATAAACTTGCAAATAAAAGCTTTTAACAAATAACCCTTGCATTCTACTAAATATAATCGAGATTTACAAATATTTACTTCAGAAGTACCATCTACCCAATCTCAACGCAGCTCTCTCTAGTCTAGTAGCAATCTCATCAAGAATGTGTTTTTTACAACCAAACCAGATAAGAGGTTACAAAATTTATTACCTGAATTATCTTTAACTTTTTTTACCAACAACTGTGTGTTGACAAAATATATACATTTGTAAGATATCAATAATATTTAAAAATATATTTGTTCAACATGAATGCCTTAAACTCTCTCAAAAATGCCACTAATTGACTCAAAAATTCCTAAAAATTACTCTAACAGGACACAAACCAAGAAAATATGACCTATAATCCTAAATTAACATAAAATGACCAAAAAATACTCTATAAATATTTCCACTACTAGGAGATCTAAAACAAAGTTTATGTACGCATGAGCAGTGTATGTGATGAGCCAATTAGATGATGACATGTTATCAAAATCTGGACCCTGACTATTACCATAAACAATATTATGTATTTTAATTACTTCTTAATTTTGAAGAACAATGCCTTAGGATTAATTGTATAGGTAAGCTCTACAATTTGTAATATAATGTCTGGAGTATAAAATGTATATGTATTTACGTGGATAACCCCATCTTCGCTAAAAAACTCATCTAATGATTTTAATGGTACTAACTGTCTAAATTCTTTCTTATTTGATAGATAGGCACATATTTTTACTATTGGCTCGAATATTTACTTAAATAGGATGGTAACTCTTAAACATTCATGATTTATAAATAAACCTTGACTTGGTATACAGTTTATGTTATACGTGTCAGTCGCAATATTTCCTGTATAGTGTATTTAAATCCAACAGTACAACTTTGTTTAACGATTGGAGATAAACTTTGGGAGTATGCTTATAAATATCGTATAATGTTATAGTACTAGAAATACTTAATTATCTCTGACATATATATTATAAATATATTTTTATTTAGCATAAAATTATGTTTTTAAATGTATTTTTATGAAAAAAAAATTGATGTCCAGATAATTCAAGTATGGGAATGTTTTTTGAAAGGGTGAAGAATTTGGGTTTGATTTGAATAGTGGCTAATGAGAAAAATGTACCAATTTTGGTATGAAAAAAGCTGATGCTTTTTTAAATTACTTAATTTTATGTTTGCAATAATTTAAAACAGCCTAATTTATGTATATATGATATATTTAACACTAGTAAAAAATCTAATATGTTACTAAAATTTACCATCAAAAATATATATTATACAGACCTATTTTATACAAGTATCAAGGTTTGTTAGCACTGACCTCACCTCAATGGTCATGGTGAGATTGGGCAGTAAGGGATTGTTTAATCTTAAATAGTTTTCTACATTTCCCTCTGCATAAATGCGGTTACACTTTCTCTAAAATTCTAAAGCTCTCATTATTTTCATCAGTAGCACTGGCAGGTCATGCAGCATGAATGGGAGTATCTAGAACCGCGTTCAAGGTATCGATTGGCAAACCCAATGGGAAAATACCACTGGGAGGACCCAGACTTGAATGGGAGGATAATATTTGGATAGACTTGAGAGAAATGGGGTATAATGAGATAGACTGGATAGAATTAGCTCAAGATAGGGATAGGTGGCATACTTTTCTGAGTGCGGTAATGAACTTTCAAGTGCCTAGTGCCATAGAGTAAGTATGTATGCACTGGTAGTTAATAAAACTCTGTACTAAAAAAATACACTCCTCAATCATACTTATTTTTTATTTTTTTATTTTAGTTATTTAAGGTTCACTTTCTGAACCGACTGATTATATCAGCTCACGAGAGTTTCTATGAGGGAGAGAGAAAGTTCCTACAAATTGTACCAGAAAAGGTATTTTCACATACCTTACATGGTTATTTTACATACCATGGGGCCAACGGCTTTACTTCCACTCTTTTAGAAAATACAAATACATTTGTTTACGGTCAAAAGTTAAAAAAAATATTATTATATTAATTGAGGAATTTGTAGGCCATGGGAATTAGGTTTTTGAGAGGTATGCTAGCTGTCATCAAGAGAAATAGGACTAGAAATAAAAATGTTATGGAAATAGTTGTGGTACAAGGAGTACATGAGACAGTGGGGGATGGCACGGTCATGCTATGAGAATATAAAAGGAAAGGATACCAAGGAATATGGTGTAGTTGAGGCTTGGAGGTAAGAAACTGATTGGTAGACTAAGAAAAGAGCTGAAAGTAGAAGATAACAGAAAGTATGAGAGTGACAGGAGATGAATGGACGAGTTTAAGTGAGGAAAAATGGGGGAAGGACAGGGGGATATGGAAGCATTTTACTAAACCGACCCGAACATTAAGATTATAGTATTAGTGTTATTTAACTGGGGTGGATATCATCTATACAAAGTGACCAACACAGAAAAAATATATTGGCGTATGAATACATGATAGTATTTTTTTAACTACCATGTCTTACTACCCGTTCGGGCTACACGCTGTTGTACTAATTACGCTAATGATTTTTAGGCAATAGTTAGGCTAAATTAAGAGGAAGTGTGCCCTCATTTACGTATATGAAGTGTTGACAGCCATTTTGGAAAAAACCACCCTCAGCACACACGACCTAGATTTGTACCTCAATATTTTAGTCATTGGCAGTCTAGTACACTGTGAGATTAGCGCGTTATTCCACGCGACCACTGAAGTGGGTCATTTGATTACAGATTAAGTAAAAGCAATATTTTTCAAATAAGGTCATTTCTAAGTAAAGTGGACTGTAGACTGTAGAATACCTGAACGATTGAAAGAACGTTGTTCAGCACTCAAAGACGAAAGTTAAAAGACTCTCAAACTGTTGGATTTGCCTAGGAGTAAGTATATTCGTAGACTGTTTCATTATAAAATATAAATGTGCTGGTATAAATTGTTACGATCATAGTTTGGACTGAATAAAAACACTAAACAACAAGTTTTTTGTGGTCTTGAAACTATTTTTTTTTAAAAGAGTGGAGAGAACATACAGTTGGCTGTACTGAAATATCTGTAAATGGGATTCTATCTTGTTCGCTCTTAATAGGAAAACCAATCGAAATCGCATTAAAGGGACACCAGGGCGAAATGATTTTTGAACCTTATATTGTACATATAGTTTTTTTTAAAGCAATGTTCTATCAAGTTTGAAAGTAAACATCATAAATTATGAAAGATATGGTTAGCAATAATTAGCACAGTCGGTACTATTTGATTTGTTTGAAAATAATTAAGGCCCAATTTGAAGTCCAAATACTGTAATTGTGTTTAATAGAAAGCACGAATTGAAAAATCAAACATGCCCTCAAATGTAGATAAAAACTCTTGATATATTATTTTATTAAATGATTTTAGCGTGCCTTTTCTGAAATAACCACATACGACTTACAAGCCAGCTTGATTTTAAAAGAGATATAGTAGGTAACCGATCCTTTTAGACTAATTTTTTTTTTCAGTGCCGCGTCTTACTACCCTTTTGGGTTATTGCGCTCGTGTACTAATTACGCTAATAGTTTTAGGGACTAGTAGGGTTATATGAATAGGAAGTGTACCCACATTTGCGTGGAGGGAGAATATACAACCATTCTGGGAAAGTCACCCTTAGTATACCCAACCGGGATTTGAACCTCGATCTCACCGTAATCGGTGAACAACTTCACTGAGGGAGTAGCTTAGACTATGTGACCATCGAATGAGTTTTAACCTAAATCAATCAAGTGGAATGGGAGAACCTCTATGTAACCAAATATTAAATACCACATATTGACTATCGTACCTGATACTATTATATAAAGGAATAATATAATATTATAAGATTAAAGGGTTGCGATGGTTTAAAGATAACATTTGTAGTTAAACCGTGAAAAAATTGGGAAGCCCCTGCTATAGATTGCGATTATAATTCGTGTTTCGAGACAATGAATCTGTTTTCTTATGCCACACATTAGTTACTAGAACATAAAACATTCTTACAGTTCATAAATGGATGTAATTTACATTTTAAATCCTTATAACTTTTTATTTAGCACTGAGGGTATCGAATGATTTCCTTTTCCTAGTTTGGTTTTCCTGAACTCTCGAAGGTGGTTACGTGTTTTGGTTCGACCCAGAGCAGTTTGCATGCGTTGTCGGGCTAGAATTGTATGCGGGGTAGTGGAGAATAAGGGGAGGAATTGTATGAAGGGGGGTGGTGAGTAAAGGGTGGAATTGGAGTGGGATGTATATCGGATCGCAGTCAGATGTTACCGCTTTATTTTTTTTTATTTTTTTTTTGGCTAGCATCCAGCTGATTCTCCGGTTATGAAAGTCAATATTTCCCACGAACAAACACACGGCTAGGTTTGTAGAAGACGACATCTGTCGGCGAAATTGGACTTCGTTGGTCGGTAAATTGAGTCTTGTTTTTTTTGTTTCTTTTTAAAAAAAATAAGTTATCAATCTTGTGTCAGATTTATCATGCTAGTCTGTTGTTGTGTGATATTATAACGACCACGTTCCATTATAAGTTAAACATTTTTGAAGTAATGTGTATTTTAACAATATTGATACTTTTTTGTAGGTTTCCATGGCATCTTACTACCCGTCCGGTACATCCACTAAGAAAGTTATTATTTTACACCGCTTCTACACCCATAGGCAACACGTGTTAAGGTTCATATTTCTTCATTTTTTAATACTAAAAAAATACGTTTTATAAAAACGAAATAAAATATTGTTACAGTTAATATGTTTTTTAATTTCGACTCACTAACTTTGATGGTTGGATGCTATAATGCATGGATCAGGGTTCGAATCCGAGTCGGGTGTCATGAGGCTTTTTTTTTTTACAAAATTTCTTTACACTTTCTCTTTACGCAAATACGGGTACACTTTTTCTAAGTTTCAACTTTACTCGTCTATAATCCATAAGCATAATTAGTCTTTAGGCGTAAATAGCCCTAACGGGCAGTAAAACGTGGTTAAAAATAAATCAATATAGAGTAATATTAACTGTTTTTGAACATCTTTCATGGCCATACGTAATTTAACAATAACTCTTCCTCTTAATTTTAAAAAAAAACTGTCTTGTCAGTTGCTAATATGCTAATGACAGACATTTAAGTACTTTTGGGATTAAAGTATGAAAACAGTTAATAGAAACGGATCCATTGGCATTGGCCAAAAGACTATTTTGGTCACAAAATCTTGAAAAATAAATACCTTAACTCGATTTAATTTCAAACCCACCTTAACATTAATGATTTAAGGATGACAACGTTAAAATTCAGAGCATAGCTAGCCACATTTGCGTGGGGTTGAATGGTGAAAAATAAATTATAAAAATTCAACTCAGTACACTTTCCCGTGCTTTAAACCCTGACTTTTTTTTTCATCACCATACCAGACCAGACGATGTTAACACCTTAGATAAATGCATGAGATTTTAATTTCTGGTGCAATTTTAAACCACTCCCAGTTGAGTCCAAGTCGTTAATGCTTTGAAAATTTTCTAATCAAGTGCAGACCAATATTTTGGTTTCCTTCTCGAAACAAAGAATCTCGGGATTTTTTTTTATTTTTTTTTATTCACTTTCTGAACCGGCTTATTATATCTACACATGACATATAAGCTATCGTAAAACTAGAAGATGCACAACATCCATCCCCATGCCGTTAATTCATCACTGTGCAAGGGGCAGCCCACATTGGTCTGATAAATATATTTAACGTCCTCATTTAATTTTGGAGCAACTTATTGTAAAATCATTTACCACAAACTTAGTAACTGAACATCGTAAAGAATTATATAATACATGATAAAGCTGTTAAACTAAGCTTTGGCCTAAATTATTGTGAGGTGTATAGCTTAAATAATAATCCTGATGTATAACGTAGAACAATTAAATGGTAAGTCAAAGACTAAATAGAACATACATTTTATTTTAGATAATAAGTTAGTAACTAAACCTTCAGTTAAAAATATATTATTTTTTTCCAGTACGAGCTATACGCATATATAATAATTATGCCATTGTGGCAGGTAGTTATAGCAATATAAATTACGTATGATGTCTTTTTGTTTGCGTAGAAGAAGATTGGGAAACCCTTAAGAAAAAACTTATTAGTTTACTTGGTAGGGATTTTAGGCCCAACAGTCAACACGTCACAAAATATGAGTTTGACATTGAGTCCGCTTGTCACTGGTGGGGGATTTAACAAATATTGACGAGAGAAAATAAAAAAGAATCTTTCACATTGAAGCCAGTTAAATTAAAACAGATACATGCTAGATATCCCGTTTCAAGCTTTGCGTAGTAATGAACCCGATTGAGTGTAATTAAATTGATATTATTTGTTTCGAAAATTCATTTTAGACAATAAACAAAATTACCAATATATCTATTTTTTTCTATATGAGTGACAGCTTAATGCAACAAGTTTTACGGTAAATTTGATTACGTTTCATTTATCCTAAATACGTTCAATTGTCAACAATACTGAAAGCCAATATCAGAGAGAGATTTTTTAAATAAATGTCTTATTTTAGAAAATGTAACTTTGTTGTGTAACAAGTTAGTAGAATAATTTTTTTTTTAACAAACCGTCTCAATATCCGTTGTGCATACACATACTAACTACAACTAAGATTTTAGGGACGAGGAAAGTAGACTTAAACAGTAATCATACCAACATTTACTTACTTACTCTATAGCTTTTGAAACTCGAGAGGATTGCCGCAGTTAGAAAAGTACGCAAGCTTTCCCTATCTTGAGTTCTATACAGTCGACTTCATTACACCCTATCCCCTTATTTAGCTTGTTCTATCCAGTCTAACTCATTACACTCTATCTTTATTGAGCTAATTCTATCCAGTCCACTGCATCTCACTCTATCCATATCTTTAACTTGTTCTATCCAGTCAACCTCACTATACCCTATTTATATTGATCTAATTCTATTCAGTCCACTTCATTACACCCTATCCCCTTATTTAGCTTGTTCTATCCAGTCCACCTCATTACACCACATCCCTATCTAGCTGGTTAAATCCGGTCCACCTAATTACATCATATTCCTATCTTGAGCTTTTTCTATCCAGTCCATCTCATTACACCACATCCCTATCTAGCTGGTTAAATCCGGTCCACCTAATTACATCATATTCCTATCTTGAGCTTGTTCTATCCAGTCCATCTCATTACACCACATCCCTATCTAGCTGGTTAAATCCAGTCCACCTAATTACATCATATTTCTATCTTGAGCTAGTTCTACCCAGTCCACCTCATTACACCCATTTCTTCAGGTCCATTCTAATGTTATTCTCTCATCTATGTTTAGGTCTTCCTAATGGTATCTTCTAATTGTTTGCCAGTCAATATCCTGAACAAGGTTCTAGTTTCCACTAGTCGCACTGCATGTCCTGCCCACCGTAAATAGTGATATTTGACAACCCAACCAGTTTGATGATGAGAACATGGTGTTTATTCTATCATTATGTAGCCTCCTTACTCATACATTATCTTAATACCTTTTGTCTCAAATATTATAATTAACACCTTGTTTAGGAATACCTTTGAATTTATTCTCGAAATAAAAGGTGTGATACCATGTTTCACAACTATTGTATCCTTCTTATATTAAAGGAGAAGAGGAAACGTACAAACAAATAAAAAAGTGGATAACAGAAAATTGTCAGGATTTCATAAAACAAAATAATGAAGACTATATTTATTGTGGTCAGATAAGGACAAACTTAACCTTATCTCAAACGTCACTAATTTTAAGTGGTAATCCTCCTCATGGATTAATACACTGAATATTAGTGTTCATTATGACCAAAAGGTTCGTAGTAAAATATTTTCCTTTAAGAATGAAAATTTGACTATAGTTGTCTTTCTATTAAAATTTGACTATGTTAGTGATTCTTTTTGAAGAATGGTCTTGTAAATTATTAGGTTTAAAAATATAATAATATGCATTGAATTATATTGTTGTGTTTCAAAAACTTTAAATACGAGGACCGTTAGTTTTCATTCAATGAGCCTGATTACTTTAGGACTGACAGTAGGGTGAAAGAAAATCCTAGTTTTTCTATATAATGAATTTAATAATTATAAATGATAACATCAATTAGTCTTACTACATTTTGTAGAGTTCAAATAAATAGTTGAAATAATTTGATGTTATTTTTTAAACAATGGCGGTAGAAAAAAAGGTATCTTAAGTCGTAAAAATTATATTCATTGAATTTGGAAAAAAAAAATCCACTTTTTATGTCGTGGCGGCTAAAACAACTCGTCTTTTGTTTCGATTCTACTCGGTCCATAGTTGGAGAGAAAAGGTAGAGAGAGAGAGAGGGAAATAGGTGGGCACCTCATACTCTGACCGCAATAATGCTGTATCCAAGAGATAGCCAACGAACTGACAGATAGACAGACGGACACAGAGAAGTAAGCTTTTGGAAGGTTCGCCAAGCCAGTAGTTTGGGTAGTAGCTTATACGACTCCCGACTACCATGAGTTGAAGCTGAGATAACTTCAATTGGGCACCAGATAAAGGCTACCACGTTTCGTTCAGTTACCCCTCCAAACCACCCTCCCCCTCCACAACGGTCAGCTCTGTAGATCCTTCATTGTTTGCGAGACATAGGCGTACGGAACGAGACCCTAGCGTGGTTTCTATCGTATCATTTCTATACACACACACACTCATTCATGAGCTTTCTCCAGTATGACGTCATTTCAGGGTTGCTTTAGAGGATTATAATGACCTTTGCAATACCACTGTAACGGTAGAGAAAAAATATATATATTTGGATAGGAAAATATTTCCACCCAAAAAGTTATTTCACCCTTTTTTGAATTAATCTACAACAAAATTTAAGATCTGTTGTCATATATATATGTAAATTATGATCAGTTATTTAAATACATGAGCGTAAATCGTTTCAAAACCCAAGTCTAGGAGTCTCTGCATTCATATAATGCTAGAAGATGACGAGGTTACTAGTTCTATTTATAGTTATTTGGAATAGAGCACTAGGCTAAATCATTGTTTGGATTAGGAGGGATAGACAGCACCCTTAACTTGGTGATACTGGAGTAGAAAGAGTTGAGATAGAATACTAAAAAACACACAAACACATTTTTAAGGACAAGCTTTCACTGTCACAGGCAGCTTCATCAGGTCAATAGAGTAGACTGATGATCTTGGTTGGACTGCAAGGTTGACTGTTCACAGCTGACTCTTTTCAGTTATGATATCATTGTATAGATGGCAGCACTATAAATAAATAAATAGATAGAAAAAAAAATGTTTGTTATATTCTGTATTATTACTGTGATATTGAATGTAATAATAAGTTTTCTGGTAGGAAGGAGAGGAATTACCTAAGGTTGAGGTTAAGTATTTGTTTGGATTTGATGATATTATATTGATGGACCTGTTCCCATATCCTTAGTTGTGAAGGGTTGCATATTTATTTAATTCAGGGATTTGACCACCTTGGTTGTGTAGCAGTGATTAAAGTCAAGATAATGGGTTTCGGCATGTGATGCTACAGAATTATTTTTATTTTTCATTTTTGTGTCATGTCGATAACAACTCATTCTTTTTCTTAGTGTTTCTGTTGTGAGACCAATGTATTGATCTTGGCACTGGTTGCGTTTCAGTTGGTAGATGAGGTTTTCAGAATAACAGTTTTGCAGGGGTTGCGGTTGCGGTTGCAGGGAAATGAATATGATATTTGTTTGGGTTCGGGTTGAATAGTGGGGTCTAGCAGTTAGGGTTTTATATATCATCATATCAATATATCATCAAATCCAGACTCAACTACTAATTACTACTCGTTCAGGTTACTACTTTCTTTCTCGTTATATTACATCTAGAGAAAGTATTGTGATCGTCAAAAAAATCGAACTCAAGATTTTGATGAATCTCGACGTTTCATGACCCCACAAGTCCTAAAAAGTGGTTTTTGAATTTCCGTCTATCTGTCTGTACCTTCAACTAAAGCCAAAACTATTTTACAGATTGGGCTAAAACTTGTTATCTAGGGTTTTCATAGGTTTGCCCCGAGGAGTTTTTGTAATTGGATATCTAAGCCTAAAATTAAGGGTAGTTTACTGAAGGGCAAAAAGAGAAAAAGTCGATTTTCTCAAAATTGGCTATAACGATTTTGATTAAATCTCATTTATAAACATTTATAATACTTCCAAACAAAATGGATGCTCTTAATATTTCGGAAAAATGAGTTTAAGGGGTCAGGCTCGATGCATAAACTATATTTTGTCATCATATCTCCTTAACTATTAGAGATATGAAATTACTTATCATTACAAATATTTAGATCTATTTATAATACAAATATTTTATTCGAAGCATATTTTAATAAAGCCAATAACTTTAAAGCTTAACGCAAATATTTATATTTTTTAACTTTTCGAACACTAAAGGTAAAGTATTGTGACCGTACAAAATATCTAAGCTGAAATGTTGATGGATGTCAACTTCCCCTGTGCCCCAAACCCTAAAAGTGGTATTTGAAATTCTGTCTGTCTGTGTGTCTATTCTAACTTAAAATTAGGAGTAGTTTAGTTAGTAAAGGGTGAAAATAGAAAAAAATCGATTATCTCAAAATCGGCTCTAACGATTTTGATTAAAATTCGTATCTAGGAGTTGATTAAGATTATAAATAGACTGTCTATTTTCATTTTCCCATGAAAATGAATTTTAGGTTATTCACAGAAGCGGAAATTTACGTTTTTCTGCAACTATTTGAGATTCTAAATATATTATCATGGCAAAATCGTAATACTATTAAAATTGAAAAATTTCATTTGAAATATATTTTTATAAAACCAAAAGTTTCTGGGATATTGTCAAATATATTATTACAATTATGTGAGCTTAATTTGTAAAGCGATACTACTTATGTTTTAACGAAATAATTCTCCAATGCCATGAAGATGTGCAACACCTAATAAAATGTCGAAAATGTTAACCGGAAGTCAAAATTAGATACGAAGTGTTGACCCTTGTAGACCCAATATTGATCTTTTTTATTGGTCCAAACGTACAAATTATGACTTTAATTCTTTAAAAATAAAGTTATAAAATTTAAAACTGGGATTCAAAAACGGTTTTACATAAAAATAGTGCTATTTATGCTTAGGTTTGCTAGTGTTTATTATTTTGTTTCACATATATTACAAGTTTTGAGTAAATAAATCAATTTTTAAACAATAGAGCGAGAAAGTCCGTGTAGGGCTCCGTACAATTTATTTTAAACTATCCTCAGATTAAAAACTTATTTCTTTGGTGAGTTATGGAATTGCATCAAAAATAATCTTGTTTGTAATGATCTTAAATGATCTTTGATTAAATAACATATTATATTTTTACTATACTAAATCAAAATTCAATGAAATGTAAATTTTTCAGATTCACCATTTATGACTTTGCATATTAATAACCATTCTTAAAAAACGATAATAGAAAATACTAAACTATTATAATCCATGTTTGACATGTATCTGACATTGCGCCAAATATTTTTCAGTAAAGAAACAATTCTAACACTAAATATGAATTAAGGAAAAAATATATATAAAGTTGACAAAATTGGTGTTTCTAATTGAAATCAGATAGCTGTATAGCATGTTCATTAAGTTTAATAGACTGTTATACTTGAATTTAATTTCCGATTTCTATTTGGATGACTTCATGTTTTCCGGTTGGTATAACACTAGAGGGTAGGAGGTTAAGGGTTTGGGAAAGGTGAGAAGGGGGCTGGCTGTTAAAGTCGAACAATATTGCTTGGTAAACGATCAAAGTAACTCTATATTGTACGAAGACGATGACAGAGAGGATCTTATTAAGACATAATTAAGTTGAGAGTGAAATATATTTAGATAGATGGGCTGGACTAGGTGTAGTGACAAAACCTTTTGAAGTTATTTATTTAAACTCTAGTTGTGTTATTTAAAAAGGAAAATTAAACTTATTTTAAGTTTTATTTTCACTAATATAATTTCACTATCAATTAACCGTGACATAAGATATCTACACTGTCATGTTAAAACCAGAAAAAATAAGTGCTTTAATATGCATACATCATTTGATAACAAAATAAGTAGGGTCAGTTTAAAAATATGTTTGGTTAAAAAAAGTTCTTTTTTATTGGATTTTTTTTCAATAGTAAAACTATTTCATCGGTCTTAATACTAAAGAATAAAGGTCACCGCACAGTGATGAGAAAATCCACTTGAAGACCTATTATTTAGTTGGTGAGACAAGGACCTCAATATTCTTTTTGAAAACTGTCAGTAGTATGGGGGATACATTGATTGACCTAACATTTTGATCATCATTTTAAGAACAAAATTTATTTAGGGAAAACCACCCTTAGAGGACCTCATTAATATTCTAACCTCAATTTCCCCGTTATCAACATGATAGTCTAAATCTTTATTGATGAATAAGACCAAGGGTTTGAAAGAATTGATTTCAACCATCACTTAAAGATAATCTAGTGTTTAGTTGCTTGTGAAACAAAATTGTAAAAATCTCCTCTCTGAAGTAGAAAGGAAAGATAGACTTTAAATTATATGTGTGTATAACTAAACGTTTATAAGAATGTATTCTCTTCAATTTAGAAATTATTTTATTTTTAAATTTTTTATTTGTATTAATGCCCTAATTTTACTCGGGACATCTCTCGCCTGCTATGATTGACGTTTTTCAGCTAAATGACATTTCGTAGTTAAACTTGCACCCTATACTACTATTGTTGGTTTTACCTGAAGGTAAGTGTTGAGGTTCGAAGAGTCTTCAGTTTTTGGGTTGTGCAAAATCTTGAACTACCGGTATTATTAGAGATTTTTTAAATGAGAGTGTGGTTTATAAAAAAGGCATATAAATGTGTGAGATCAAGAGAAATAGAAGAGTGGCTAGCGAAAATTTGCACAAAGGATCAAAACCTGTAATACCCGCCCTGTATGTAACATATGAGATCAATAAAAAGGAGAGATACAGATAGTTAAATGCACCAGCATTCCGCTTAAAATAAGATTCTATACCAGATATTACCACAATTAGTTAGATTTATGTAGAAGTCCATAACTTCCTTATAAAAAAACATTTTATTTTGGGTATATATTAATTTAATGAAATATATTAGAGATAGTTTGAATTGAAATGTGTTTTAAAGCGATAACGATGGACTAAACCATGCAAAATAATTTGTATTGAACATTTATTTCCAGCTCAGCCCCTCCATGTGGAGAGTGCTAATATATATGTAACATAGATTCGACTGAGCACATAATTCGCCACTCAAAAACTCAACGTAAGGCTAATGGACTACTTATCTGAAAGCCGATCACCATGAAACAGTTACGCTTTTTATCATTTTAGTTATTCACTTTAATGTACAGTAATAAAATGAAGCATTACTTTTATCCTGTTACATTCATCCAACATTTAATCGCATTATCATAATTAAATAATGAAAATCATTTGAGTAGAAAAATCTGTCAAATAAAATATTAAATTTGAAAGTAAAATAAAATAGGAGCTATTTAAGTATGAATGTACGTGCGTACATATATTTATACATACATACATACATACATACATACATACATACATACATACATACATACATACATACATACATACATACTTACATACTTACATAC